>BGNK01003700.1:51965-67812 GCA_003297005.1 Symbiodinium sp. clade A Y106 | reverse complement strand
TAGGATGGGTCCCGAGCAGCTTGCAGCTCGGAGACATTTTGACTAAGCCATCTGATCCGAAGGACTGGTGGGGCATGTTGAGTGGGAAGCTGGTGATTCCGATAGATGTCGGAGTCCCCGGCCGAGCCAACAAGAACATAGGGGAAGAGAAGACCAGTGTGAAGCACAAAGTGAGGTTTTCGTTGTCTAGTCAAGATCATGATGCCAAACACAAAGCTTCACACTAGGTCCTTCCCGAANAAAGCTCCGTCACACCAGACGCAGGTCGCCGACTGGAAGGCTTTTGGTTCGAGCAGGAAAATGGCTCGTTGTGACGAGGCCGGACCGAGCGTTTGTGTTAGGTCCCTTAGCGTCTTAGAGTTAGGGTTTAGGGTTTACAGTAAGGTTTCCCAAAGCCCTCAAATCTAAACATGACATTAAACCCTAAACCCAGCGGCAGGGTGGGATGTGGGTGTTTTGGGATTTGGGAAACTGGGGCTTCCGCGGATTTCGGGATTCAGATTTTGAAGTTTCGTGATCTGGTATCTACTTACGGGTCTTTTTCGGGCTTCTTCAAGGGGTCCTAAAGGTCTAGGGCCTCTAGGGCTGACAGCTAAGCTGCGATTGTAGCTGAGCCTGCCAAGACCAGAGAACACAAGCACACACACACAGAGAGACACCGCACCGTACATATCTTACCCACCTACACAAGTTAATTACAAACATTCGTACGTACATACATACATACATACAAACACCCGTCACAACCGGCAAGTATGCAGGTTGTCGCTATCGCTCTGTCTATCGGTCTCTCACGCTCTGTCTGTGTCTTTCGAACGTCACCAACGCGTTAACATGAGCGAACTGACAAAAGAAGCTTTGGCAGTTTCCAACCCCTAAACCCTTAAACCCCCAAAGCCCTGAATCCTAAGACTGCCCTAAACCGCAAACTTAAAAGCCTTGTCGAAACCTCACCAGAACCAACCCTAAGCCACTTTGGGCTTAAGGTACTCCCTATATAGGTACATTGGGCCCAAGGTATATACTATTCAAGTACATGGGCCCTTAGGGCAAGATCAACCCAATTAGAGCCCAACTTATAGTAAAGCTGCCTATGATCCCGAGAGCAGAACGTGCATACCGTGCATTTTGGCGTGGGAGAGGGAGGGGTTTATAGGAGGAGACCCTCTCTGAAGCCCTTCATAATGCATGCTAAATCTTGGCCTTGCTTTTTTTCGTATTCCTGCGGATCAATTCAGCTGGAGGCGCTGCTTCACTGCAGCATTGCATAGAAAAAGGCGCAGCTGCTCGGCGTCTCCTTGGTTCTTAGACTGGTGGAGGGAAAGGTAACAGGCCTTAGGGTTCAGGGTTTGCTGAACCCTAATTTAGGGTTTAGGGTTTACCTAACCCCCCAAAAGCAGACAAAATAATGGCCCAAAACCAAGTACAGGCTATTATTCTACATACTTTTGGGGATCCAGGCTTTAGGGTTTAATAGTGTTTGCGCCGTTCTGGTCTCAGGTTGAGGATGAAGGTTTAGTGTTTAGTGGCCAGTGACACCGTTGATGGACAAAATCCTGCACTACCCATAATAAGGAATATACCATAATTCTCATAGTTTAGGGTACTTAAAGTAATGCAGGATTTTGTCCATCAACAGCAGTAGTGACATTTGCGCCCAGTGCTTCTGCATGTTTGACCCCGTCCTTCCTAAGGACTCCTACAGCGCGGGGGACTTGTTTTAAGGAAGGTTAACTGTAGACTGTAGTGGAGAAACTCTCGCATGGAGTATTTCTACATCTACCAGCTTTCTCGGGCCGATCATGCAATAAACTCCTGGCGAATGGATGGCCTGACACCTCTTCGGACAAATAAAGGGAGTGCGGGGGTTAAGAACAGCTCCGTGGCCGCTGGCTCTGCAAACATGCAGTGACCTGAAACTCCTGTGCCCGTGGCACCTAGGTTTGAGTTTATGTAGCCCTAAGGCTCCATGTACCCATATAGTAGATACTTAGGCCTTAAAGTACCTATATAGGGACCCCTTTAAGGCCTAAGTATCTACTATAAAGGTACATGGAGCCTTTGGGTAGGCTACACATCGTTTGTGTTTGGATGACTGCAGTGACGTCCTGGACTAAGGTTCACCACCGGACTGCTTTCGATTTTCTGGCGTCATAACAAGTCAAACAAAGACTACCTATGCTGGCATTTGAGAATGCTACCTTTTTGTTAACGTATCAGGCTAACCATTAAAGAGGCCATGCACAAAAGGTGCTACAAACCACGATCTAGGTACTGTTTGATATGCACTGTTCTTACTCAATATGGAGGGGGCCTTAAGTGTTCCACATCGCAAGGATTAAAATTTCGTCTCACGTACATATGGATGCGGAGGACGCGGAGTACCGAGTTGTGCATTGTTATTGGCCTGGCGACAGTGGCAGAGGAATTAATCGGCCACTGGAGTGAAATCATGCTACTTTTTGTTCCGGACGGAACCCTAAACCCTAAACCCTGAACCCTGAACCCTAAACCTTAAACCCTAAACCCTAGCACCTGGGTAGGGAGTCGATAGAGGGAAGGGGATTTGGAAGTTGCTGAAGACCAACATACCTCAGTACGACGAACTGTTGCAGTTGCGTACGCGCAGCAGGGACTCTAATGGGATACTGTAACAGTAGCAACTATGCCGGGGCATTACACTACTTCCTACCGCTGTTTGACTGGCTCTTACTTAGACCTGGTTTTCACTACGTAAGAAGCCATTTGTACTTCTCTAGTTACTGGTACTTGAAGTAGGCTTACAAGCCCTAAACACAAAGCCCTAAGCCCCACACCCTTGTCAGCCTACCTAGAGGCTCCATAAGTAGTTCCTTTTTGTGGTTAATATTTAGAATCCTATAAGGTATTCCCAAAAAGGACCTACTATGGAGCCCATGGGTACTGACTAAGCGGATAAGCTTCTGGGTAGGCCCGCCAGAGCATGTCCGAGGCCTCATAGGCTTGGCTTTGGATTGCAAGGCCTATGGGCTAGGGTGTTCAAAACGGGATCTTTCGGCCCTAAACCCTAAACCCTAAAGCCCTAAACCCTAAAGCCCTAAACCCTAAACCGGTTATGGTTTCGGGCTCTTCCTTGGGTTCTCGGGCACTTTAGGGATAGGGGTTCTGAGGCTTGCGGTGTCGGATCTGAGGGTTTATGCGGTGCAAAGGACCAAACGAAACTGCTCTGGAGTGCTAGGCTAGACAATACGTCGGCTTGAAGCAAAACCGAACATATGGAAGCATATATGAACAAACACCCTTCTGTAGTTTAAGACTCAAAATAGAAGCGGTCTAGACATTGTTGTCCCTGGGGTTGGTGTTGCTCGTAACTTAAGCTTTCTGGGCATGCTTCTTCTGCAAAGAGGGCACTTGTAAGCATATGCTAAATGGGATCTTGTTGGTTAATGCGCAGGGGCTGAAAAGTGTGGGAAAGAGAGCCTCGCAGGTGTCCTAGGTTTATGTGATTTGCAGGCCATGCCGGCGGTGCCGTAGCCCTCGACATGTGGCTACAGGAGGGGCGAAATCAGCACTGTGCCTAGCTCACAGCTGGGAGCAATGCGGCGCTAACCCTTCTCCGGCACAGCCGGCATCCTCGTCTTACTTCTCCTCACGGTCCAGGATCTTCATGGTGGCTGACGGTTTTAGGGTTTAGGGTCAAAAATTACAAAACTCTTTAAAGCTCTACTGAAAGGACCCCAACTCCACCCTAAACCATAAAACCTGAAAGCACATCTAAAGGCGAACCCCAGGATCCCTGTGCTGTGCCTAGCAGGAGGAGTCCGCGATCCTGAAGTTGCCCTTCGGCATTGCAACCTAGAGCTTCGGCAAAAAAGGGGCGGTGTACAGCTTTTGGATTTAGCGAAGGTTTTGGTTTAGTGTTTAGCTTTTTCAAAAAGCGCGGTGCAGGGCTTTGGGTGGGGTCTAGAGTCTAGGGAAGGCTTAAGCTTGTGGGTTTAGGGGTCAGGGTTTCGGGCGGTTTACGGGTTTAGGGAAGGTTTAGGCTTGTGGGGTTTCGGGTGTACCTTAACCTACCAAAGCCTACTTTGCAGGGCCCCTTCAAAATCTACAAGTAGGTACTAGGACCCTGGTTATGGCGATGATGGTAAGGTATGGTTGAGGGTTTTGGGGGTAAGGGCTTCGGGGACTGGGCTCGAGGGTGTGTCAGGATGTTGGCTTCTGACAGCCGGGTCTTTCAGGGTTTTCAAATCGGTTCTAAAGATGTCCCAGCTAATTATAGACTGGTTCTAAAGGATTTTGCGTCATCGGTTAGGGTTCAAGGCTTGGGGTTTAAGGGTTGGGGCTGTGTTGATGCTTTTAGTTTAGGGTGAACGTATTTGAGACGTTCCCAAGTCCCTGAGACAAGATCCCTCTAATTAATCGCTACCCAACTTCATGCAGTCCGATCCAGCCGAAACACTAAGAGACCGCATGAATGAGAGCATCTAGAAGCAGGCAGAAAAGAGACAACGGAACTTTCAAAGACCTGCTGACCCCTCAGCACGGAAAACTGCCTTATCTAAACGGCGCCGTTATACTACCCGCAAACAGCGCAATCTCAACGTCCGGTGTAGCTATAGTGTAGTAGCCTACATATATACGTAAACTAATATCCTCGGACCTTCCCTCAACTACATAATTTCTTGTATGACGCAGCATACTATGATGTTATGTTGTATGGTCTGCTATTGTACTATATGGCATGAAAGTGCACTGAATATTTCTGATAAAACAGTATCATACCATTTTCGTACTATACTATATCGTGCTGTAATGTATTCTGTTCTATGGCATGATGTAGTACTATGCTATTGGTATCATGGTGCAGTATATCATCGTGTCTAATGCTGTTACATCCGATTTGCTGCCATCATGCTACAAAAAGTTATATATATATATATATCATACAATTAATAATCTTGCAGTATGATGTGATATATTATACGACTTTGCATTCCATGAATATTACATTACATTGCCATGCATTGTATCACATAGCATAGTTCTTCAACTGTGTCTTACATTTCTTATCACCGTATGTTATATTACGCTGTATAGTACGCGATTGCATTAAACTATCGTATATCCAATCACACTATATTCCAGTGTATTCTACTATGATGTATAACATTGTACTACAGTGATTCTAGCAGCTACACACTATTTGATTTATGCTGTATTATGTTGTATCATATCACATCATGCTATACTATGTCTTTTATACTGTATTTACAATGGCAGTTAAGTTCATAAATCCCAACTCTCAAACCCTACTGAGAACAAGACAGTGAAGGATGAAGCTCCATGCGCCGAAGTAGTTGGCAGCAGAAATCCTCCACACCTCGGCCCAACAATCCAGTTGAGGGGTCTGAGGGTTAAGGGGGATGGGCCAAGATTTGGAGAAGCGCCGCGAAAGTTGGCGATGCCTTCAAATGATCAGTCTGAAGGACCCGAGAGCCCAGACGCCCTAAACCTACATTTGGTTCGTCGGGAATGGAAGAATGGTAGTAATAGTAGTTATAATTGTACCCCATTCCTCCATTCCCTACTATCCAAAGGTATGTAAATGCCTCTTGTCCCAAACTGTATGACTCTATGAATCATGATGGAGTCCTTCGACCATGTTCCAGGATACCAGAAACGACTATCGGAATTATTATTCAACAGCCCGGCCAGGCGCCTGCGTCTCCAGGAAGCCAGCAGCACCAAGCTTTGCCAGTGACCCGGCCAACAGCCCCTGATGATGACTTGAAAATGGTAGCAGGCTCGGCTTTAATGTTTGGGTTTGATGATGCTGTATAGACCCCAGACGAGTTGTCGGTGAGCTGCAATCGTTAACTCCAATGCCGCTGAACTCGAAACACAAAGCGGACTAGTTTGAGCGTGTCGGAGGACCCTAAGCCATCCAACAAGCATCTCTGTCTTCAGCTGAAACTTCAACTCAAGTTTATATCTCCAGCTCCAAATATCTAGAGTCAGCCTAAACCCTCAACCTGACGACGAAGCAGACCTAAGCCACTAATCCCCCGAGCCCAGCCTCTTGATGAGTAGAACCTTAACAGAACTCAGGCGCTACGCCTTGTCTAAGCTCCAAAACACAAGCACCACAAGCTCCACAACAGGTCCGACATTCTCGAACCCTGAGAACTAGCCAAACAACGGGCCCAACACCTGACCAAAGCAAGAAAATATGCTATCGTTACTACCAGTGTTCATACATCTATATCAGGCTGATTCACGGACAAGACCATGCAACCAGAATCAATGTCTCAACGAACATGGCTGCCCGGTTGCTGGCCTGACGAGCCAAGTCCTGGACGATGGTTGTGCTCCAAACCCACAAACCCAGGGTGCAATTAGAATAGCGATTCGGGAATCTGCGTCTATGCCGGACTATAACGGATACAGTCTGCCTACTTGCGGCTGCATCCGGTGTGTCCCTCTCTGACCAGTCTGTCTAGAAGTCTGCGTCTGTGCACCCTCTCTCTCTGACATGGCCTTGCACACTTAAAAGCTGTATAGCCTTTCTCGAAGTCGTTTTGTGAGAGAACTCTCGTCTCGCTGGATATTCTAAGGGAACCTCAGTCTCGAGCTTTCTGCAAAGTCATTGTGGTCCAGGGCTTAGGCTTGAAGGCTTCTGTCTTGCTGGCACCTCCGTCAGTAGGTGCCGGCCCGCTGTGTCGAGACTCCCATGGTGCAGTTGGGACAGCCACCCGTACCTGGGCGCGATTTGCTCGGCAGTGATAATGGGTACCGACAAACAGGGAGGGTAAGACTGTGGGGCTAATGGCTTCAGGTTCTGTGTTTGGGGTTTAGGATGCCTAGCGTTTTGTATAGCTTCGGGGAGTGCTTCTCTCATGCGAGCCTGCGAGCTGAAGCCGAAGGCATCCCGGAAACAAATCTCAAGATGAAGACATGTAAAGCTGGGATCTGCCTAAATTCTGAGCCCTAAACCATAAGCCCTATAGACCATAAACCCGTTCGCATGGTCTGATTATGTCGGCAATGACCAGATCAGGACTCTTCCAGCATGGTTGCCCTTACACCGCTGATGGCTAGGCTGCGAATGCGCCAACAATGCTAATCATTGCAACTTTGTTTCTTTGACCTCGAAAACCTGAGCCCAGGCATGCGATTTCAAGCGACCCTGGGTCTGTTGTTTTTTGAATGAGAGGACCAAGGGGGTCAGTGTTTAGTCAGGAAAGGACTCTGCGAGAGCCTGTGGACATGACAGGCCCTGCTCCCCAGCATGTTCTGGCCAAACGGCGTGGCTTTGAGCAGCCGCGGATCCTCACGCGATTGCTAGGTGTCGCAGTCCCAACAATTATTCACAATTAGGGCTCTATATTCAATCATCAAGAAGGGAAATGAACAGATATCCCAAATCTATACCTAGATGGCTATGCTTGACAATCGTGCTTAGCCTAGCGCCTTTGGCTTCGAGTAAAGCATCCGCAGTTCAAAACTAACCGCGTGAACCGCACATTGAAGAAGCAACACACACACACACAAGGTCATCCACCTCAGATTTATTGATTCCAGAAACATGCTCTGTTCATGTATAAGTTGTTAGACAGACAGAAATACGGACAGATGGATGCATGAATGGATGGATGGATGGACGGACGGATGGAATGATGGATGGAATGGTATGATGGATGGAATCATGGATGGACGGATGGATGTATGGATGGAGGGAGGGAGGGAAGGATTCATAGACTAGATAGATAGACAGGTAGATAGATGGTTAGAAAGATATACAGACAGGTGGTTAGATAGGTAGATAGTCTGGCACAACAGAAAATCAAAAATTCCTGTTTTCGCAGATATGTAGGTAATGCCATGCTCTTTGCCTTTGCTAAACCAACGGTCCATACTTATTCACATGTGTCTCCCATCATCTAAGGGCCGTATGGCTGTCCATGGCACACAGGGAGCTCTATAACCCCGAGTGCAGGCACTTATCTGCAAGGCTTCGAAAGCCAGAAAGGACTGCTTGCAGTAGTACTGTCCCCAGACCTTCCAAAATCCCTTAATTAAGGAATATACCTTAAATCATATTAGGGGATCCTATTATAGTTTAAGGTATATTCCTTAATTAAGGGATTTTGGGAGGTCTGGGTCCCTACACTGACCACCACGGCCCCCCGCAACCTACGAACTCCTACGCCTACGACGGAAATGACGAGGATGACCATCATCCCGTTGATGGACAAAATCCTGCATTACTTCAAGTACCCTAAACTATGGGAATTATGGTATATTCCTTATTATGGGAAGTGCAGGATTTTGACCATCAACCGTCGCTCGCATCACCATCGTACCCATAGGCCCCAAAGTAGTTCCTTTTCGGGATGACCTTATAGAATTCTAAATATGAACCCCAAAAAGGAACTACTTTGGGGCCTATGGGTAGTGTTGGAAGCTTGACAGCTTACCGGCTTGCAGAACTTCGCGTCTCACGTGCAAGATTGCAGGTGAGCTTGTTGAGTGTTGGGTTAGGGGTCGAAGGCTTGAGGCTTTCAGTTCGGGGTCGTGGGATACCGAGTTGAACGTCTCGGGTTGCAGTGGAAAGGACTGAAGCTCGACCATCTTTGCGGATAGAATGATAATCAACCGTCCCCCAACCGCAGCCCTAAGCTATGCGAGCAAGCGCATATCAGCTGCAGACCGCGTCCTGCAGCGCATGGCGCGCGCAGGCATTCAGCACCACAAGCAGAGCATGTAGAAGACTCTGAAGCTCTGATCCTGTAGAAATGCTGATAGGATTTAAGGTTTAGGGGTGTAGGGGATTAGGAGTTTAGGAGTTTAGGGTTTTAGAGGTTTAGCGTTGAGGGTTGGAGTTCAGGTCTTCTTGGCCGGTGTGAGCCGATTTTCGGGCAGTTGAGGATTAGGTTTGTTAGGGACCCAAAAAGCACGTAAGCATAAAAAAATTATGGGGATATCCCTTCCTTATTGGGCTTCATTATAAGGGGGTTTATATGGGATATCCCTATCCTCGTTTTTGCTTATGCGCTTTTTTGGGGCCCTGGTTTAGGATTTAGAGCATATTTGGGGTAGGCGCGGTTGCTGTCTTATGCTGTGTGCCAGGCTTCCACTCATTACCGCGGACTATTGATACCCCTACATGACCTACACAATCTCTCAGCTCTATGGTGTAGAGTCGTGGCTAACTCCGAACCTGCGAAACACTAACCCCCCGCCAGTCTGAAATGCAAAACCTAAACAAGATAGAACTTGAACGATCAGATCTCGATACTACCAAGTATCAAAGTGGCATACACCTTGTCCGGCATACAGCATCCAAAACGCAGGTACGTCTGTATGCATGCATGGATCGAGGTATGGATAAATGGAGAGATGGCTATCTGAGGGTCTACGAGTCTACGGCCTACGGTTTGGTGTGTCTAGCAAAAGGTCTTCGAGAAGTGCTCTGTGCGAGAGACACGGGACTCCCCCAAAGCCCACAGAAACAAAAGGATGCCAGATGGGGCTCATAAAGGCCCTAAGCCCTAAAC
Source organism: Symbiodinium sp. clade A Y106 (assembly GCA_003297005.1). Taxonomy (NCBI): domain Eukaryota; class Dinophyceae; order Suessiales; family Symbiodiniaceae; genus Symbiodinium; species Symbiodinium sp. clade A. Next base: position 58,276 of record BGNK01003700.1, on the reverse strand, counting down.
CCTTGACATGCCTGGCTTCTCGAGCCCCTCTGCTCTGAGACTAGGGAAACGCACAAGATCACAGAAGTACTCACTAGGGTACAAGGCCGTAAACATCCTCCAACCTTTTAGGCACTTGCGTGCTTGCTACCGTACCAAAAGGGTCCTGGGACTTATTTGGCAACCAGGTTATGAATAAAGTGACTATACCTCTAGCATGTAATAACCCAAGGTACTTACAACCTAACTTACGATGTACCCTAAACCCTAAACCGCTAAACGCTTGTCATTGAGACAGGATGCGGCCACCATCCGGCGGCGCTTCTTCGAGGAGTGCCGCTGCCTGGCCTGTCACAGCGCCCCAGGCGGCCTGCGTTGGGTCGCTTTGGGGGAAGGGTCAGGGTTTGGGGGTTTGGGGTTTAAGGGTTTAAGGGTTTAGGTTTTAGGGTTTAGGTTTTATGGGTTCTGGGTTTATGGATTTAGGGTTTAGGGGCTAGTTTAGGGATTTTTTAATTCTTAAAAGTGCAGTAGCCCCTTTCTCCACAGCAGCAGAGTCAACAGCTAGCTCAAGATTGAGCTTGCACTACTTCCCACCTCACGTCCATATGGTGTCTCACCCATGTGCTCGACTAGCTCCCATCTCGACTCCGACTACGATCCCGAGGGGGTTCATTTGTCAAGACTGCGTCAGGGTTTAGGGTTTAGGGTTTGGTGTGTTTTTTTTTCTTTGGGNGGTTTTCGAGGGTGGGTATTTATGTGTTGTTGGTGTGTGTGGTTTTTTTGTTTTTTCTGGAGGCTGGGGGGGGAGTTGCGGGGTGCAAGGTATGTCATTGCCGGTGTGTGGGATTGGGTTGTGGTGAATGTCACGGAGCTGAGGCCCTATATAGCCCGTGTGCTGCAATGCTGACAAGTCCACCAATCGAAGGCATCCGGTTGGGGCAAGTAGCCTCTGCAGAGTTAAAGCCGGTCTGGTGTGGAATACGTAGTTCTCTGCGAACTGCAGCGTGATTCGCTACGCCCTTTTTTGCCTTTTTTGGGGTTATCATCTCCCGCGTCACCCCCAAAAAATCCACAGAAAACCGAAGCCGTGGCAAAACACCCGGGCTCCGAACCTCGTCAGAGCAGGCAGCCTCAAAAAGCCGGCGGTTCGCAAAGGGGTTTGGGGTTTAAGTGGCTGTTTAATTTTAAAGTGCAGGACTTTAGAGTTTAGGATTTAGGGTTGAGGTGCTTAGGGTTTACGATTGATAGTATTATTCGAGTTTTAAGTAATATCTTGGTTGCTGTTACAGTGATTACCACTGTTCTGATGCATATTGTTGTTATACTTACAGTATTGGTTGTTGGTACTGCGGTTTTTGAAAAGGGGTCGTAGAGGTGAAATACAGATTTTTTTACAGTCTTTCGAGTTTGAAACAGTGTTTGGGGCTTGTGAATTTTGGGGCAAGCGCTTCGAGCGACGAGGGTATTTAGCGTGCGTAGGGTTCGCAGCTTACAGTGTGCATGCAGCGAAAAACCTAAAACTACAAGCCCCTCAAACCCAAAACAGACTGTTTGTCCTCACCCCTACCCCTAAACCCTAAACCCTAAACCCTAAACCCTATAAACCCTATAAACCCTAAATCCTTAGAACTGAAGCCATTGGGGACCCTACGAGCCCTGTGCCGCCTTGCTCAGCGCGCTTGCAGCCGTCATCAGCTCCGACGCAGACAAACCGGACAACCTGATCGCATTCGGGCTTTCGACTGTGCGCTAGACGGCTTCAAGTACGTTCGGGTGTAGGGAGGGTCCAAAAGGCTTCAAGGACATATCAAGTAAAGGGTTTAGGGTTCAAGTTTTTGAGTATATCCTGACAATTCAAGTGCTCCAACCTTATTGAGGTACTTGTGGTTCAGGAATTGGCCTATGCAGGTCGATTTACCGGGTTGGGGGCGCATGCAAGGTATGACATATGAGGCCTTTGGACCTTGCGAACCAATCTTTTGCTTTCGAGGTCGAATGCACAAGAGCTGCAAACCTCTAAGCCTACAGCCTACATGAACATCGCCTCCCCTAAACCCCAAAGCCTAAATCCTAATCCCACAACCTTCAATCCTGAACCTTGAACCCTAATCCCTACCCTAAACCCCAAGCCTTGAATCCTAAACCCTCAACCCTAAACCAGTGAGCCTGAACGACCTGGCCGCAACAGCCCTTAGAAGCTCGAGGCCTAGGTCGAAGTCTCGCGGCTTTTGCTGGCTCAAAACCCTGAACGCCAAACCCTACCTACAGTATCCATTGTGGTTCTTTTTTGGGGTTACCTTACAGGACCCTGACCATAAAACCTGGTTGAACCAAAAAAGAAACTCCTATGGACACAAAAGGTGAACCCCAGACTCCAAACCGTAAACCCTAAACCCTCAACACAATCTGGACTAAAGGCCCGGATAGGAACTGAACATCGAGGATTCGACTGTGGCCTTCAAATCGTGTTAACAAAGAACAGACTTTCTAGATTCTACATCAGATAAGGTAATCCCACAAAGGACTTACAAATGGAGACTCTAGGAACTTTCTAGGTTCAAGCTCTCAATCTCAAGTCAGCTGACTTCTACAAGAACTTTACGAGCTTGCGGCTCTGCAGAAACGGGACGTGTCGATGGTCAACTCGCTCTGCCGAGGCCTTAACCCCTCCCTGAACCGCAAGCTGATTCCCACCCGACTGCATCAGCATTTCTTGTATACTTCTCCTATCTGATGGTTCGGATCCGGCAACAAGGTAACCAAGCTACTGAACCCTACACCCATAGACCCTAATTGGGCTCGTATCCCGACCCAAACCCTGGCCTGTTTCCAGACGCGAGCTCCTCAGGAGCGATGGTGCATCTCTTTTCATGGGCCTTAAGACTACTATGACGACGACAAAAACTATAGTACTAGTACGAATAAGAATATGAACAGCAATACTAATAAGAGTAAGAACAACAATAATAATGGCGGAAGGTGCACGGCCCTTAAGGTGCACGTGTCATGTCAGCAGAGGTGTTCGAAGCGATGGGCATGCTTACTGGCATGGGTTGGCATAGTGACCAGGTGCAAGGTCTTTCAACGAATGATGATGAAGACAGTAATAATGATGATATAAAGCGGCATAAAGCGGTTTTGGTGAATATGATTACATAATGAATTTACGAAGGCTGTAAAGCAATAGCACGTGAAAATTGCTGGCGCTTCTTCGGGCACAGCTAAGGTTGCAGCTGTAGGCTTTCTGCTCAGGGTTGCGCTATCGTCCGGCGTTCTAGAGATTCGAGGGTGAACCTCGACATTAGCCATCCAAAACCAGACTGCTTTTACACAGTCCATTGTAATGAGTACTCTGCTTAGCTCTAAATCCTTCAGCACTACCCTTATCGCAGCCCTACCCTAAACCCTGTTGAAGCCTACACTCTTTCCGAACCCCTGAGGCCCAACCCCCACTTCTAAAAAGCGTACTTAGTCTTAGTTTTGGGGCATGTTACATATGCTAGACTCAGAATCAGCAGCCATAGGGAATTATATTATTAATGATTCAGGCTTCTTCATTGCACCCTGAACTCCTCAACCCTCGAGAGTCCCAAACAACTTTCAATCCAACTCCTAAACCCTAAACCCCAAAACTCTAAACCCTAAATCCACACTTCCAATCCACCCGCTAAACCCTAAATAACTAAACCCTAAATCCAGACTTTCAATCCATCCTGGGAAAGCAGCGCGATCAGGGCGATAAAGAGGCTTTCGCTAATACCCGAGCCGGGCCGGTCACCTTGAAGGCTTGGAGATGTTGCAAGGACTTCCATACGATTCTTACGAGGGTCGTCACAGGACTTTATAAGGACTTTTAAAAGGTAGGGTTTAGGGTTTAGGGTTTAGGGGCTTAGGGGAAGCGTTATGTCAAGAATCTCCTTGGGGCTTAATAAGGGAGGTGTCGGCTTCGGATGCGGCTTAAGTTCCCTAAGGGTCCATGTACCCAACTAGTATATGCTTTGGCCCCAAAGTACCTATATAGGAATTACTTCAGGGCCAATGTATACACCATATGAGTACATGGACCCTTAAACCCTAAACCCTTATAATACCCTTATAGGAACCCCTATATGGGAGTTTCCGAAAAGAGGGGACCCTAGTGTAGTACCCTAAATAGTAGGATCCTTATTATAAGGACCCCCAAATAGGGTACCCCAATTTTCGGAAACCCCCTAATATGGGCACATGGACCCTTAAGGGGTATCTAGTGTTTGCGGAAGAGGTCACAGGGTTCGGGCTTCGGGCGCAAGAGTTACGAGGACCAGGGTTCCTGGGATACCTGCCTTGTTAAGGTTGCTTAATGATTTCGGGTTTAGGGCTTTAGGGCTTAGGGCTTAGGGTTTAGGGTTTAGGTAATGATTTCCTTATTAATGACAGTCCTTAAAAAGGTAGGTTCTTTGGGGTTAAGGTAGGGCTTGGTGTCTCTGGGATTGGGGGTTGAAGGAATGGGAGTCTCCGAGGACGACGGAAATCGACTGAAACTGCTCCCTAAACTCCATGGGCTTATAGGTCCTCAACCCTGAATACCCCCCTAAACCCTAAACACGCCCCATAGACAAATCTGCGCCAAGCTGCAATGCAGTGAGATGGCCGAGTGAATTGCCACGAGTAGATCGGGTGTTGCAAAGCCTTGCATGTAGCACAGAAGTCTTAACTCTTGTGGCTAGACAAACGTTACAACTACACCTGTGTGTATGGCTAGCACATGTATGACTTGGCTGCAGGAAACCCTAAACCCTTAAAGAACCCATTTAGATCCCTTGAAGGAACCCTTAAATTGCCCTAATTTTCAGAAACTCCCATACAAGACATTCACATCTCCGAAATTGAAACACCACAGACCATTCAGCACAAAGGGCTCACGCCCAGAGAATCCCCTAAACCCTAAACGCAAAATACCCCCAAACCCCAAACCCTGAAACCCTTAACCCTAAACCCAAAATACCCCTAAACCCTAAACCCCAAACCCTGAAACCCTGAAACCCTAAACCCCTAAACCCTCTGCCATTGATGCTATCGTGAAATCAGGTGCAATATGGGAGTTTCGGAAAATTAAGGGAATTTAAGGGTTCCTTCAAGGGATCTATATGGGTTCTATAAAGGGTTTAGGGTCTAGGGTTTCCGAAAACTTCCCAAAACCCTTGGCCCTAAACCCTGAACCCGAACCACCAAAACCAACTGACCCCTGGATAGCACAGAAAAAACAATGGGTGAACGCTAGACCCTAAAGCCTAAACCCTAGGCAGTAACCCCTGCATTAAAGCCCAAAACCCAAGGCCCTAGACCCTAAAGCCTAAACCCTAGGCCCTAAACCCGAAGGCTTTGGGGTTTAGGCTTTAGGGCTTTGGGGTGCAGGATTTAAGGCTTCGGACTTAAAGCTTTGGGGTTTGGGGACTGAGATAGGCTTTAGTACTTGGGGACCCCGTGTAGGATTGAGGCTTTGGATTTAGGGCTTTGGGGTTTAGGATTCAACTTTAAAAACCAAACCCCAAAACCCTAAAGCCCCAAACCCTAGGCCCTAAACCCTAATTAAAGCCCCCAACCCTTGAAGACCTGAGCCAGAGCACCCGAAGAAGGCTGGGTTTAGGGTCTCTGGTTTGGGCTTTAGGGTTTAGGGCCTCGGGTTTTGGGCTTTGTGGTTTAGGGCTTAGGATATAGGCTCCAGGGTTTAGGGTGTAGGGATTTTGGCTTTAGGGTTTAGGGCCTGGGGTTTTGGGCTTTAGGGTTTTCGAGTTGGGTTTGCCTTCACACGACTGTGCACACGCAAGCTCTGAGTCCGAGAACTGATTCTGGTCGACGTTCCTCTGACCACCACGGACTTGGAACAGCGCACGGCCTGTGCAAACAGAGCTAAGAGCCATGGTGTGCTTTCCCACAACACCGGGTCCAGGACCCGTGGCAACATAGCTCAATCCAGGCTCTTGCCTGCGAGCAGCCAGCAGCCGGAGAATCCACCTCACGTCGGCGGAAGCTGGTACGGTGACCACGTCATTCCACAGNCCAGGCTCTTGCCTGCGAGCAGCCAGCAGCCGGAGAATCCACCTCACGTCGGCGGAAGCTGGTACGGTGACCACGTCATTCCACAGTGACGAAGGTGGCATCCACCGAGCGGGCTTCAGAGGCGATGCCTTTTTTGGGGGATCCTTGTAATAAGGATCCTACTATTTAGGGTACTATACATTCAGGGCACTCTATCATGAAGCTGGCTTGGTGTCCGGAATCTGGGCCTGCAAACCGGGCCGAAAACCTCAACAAAAAGCTGCTTAACGGTCAACGTTGGTTGTGCCCGGCTC
>BGNK01003700.1:0-51897 GCA_003297005.1 Symbiodinium sp. clade A Y106 | reverse complement strand
GGTTATCATGGGGCCTCCCCTCACCCTAATTAGCATTGTAAAACCCAAACGGGGTGTAGGGTCCCACGTAGAGAAGGGCTGGGTCCCACCGGGTCCCACCGCGTCCCACCGAACCCGATTTGGGTCCCACGTAGAGAAGAGCTCGGACCCACCGGGTCCCACCGAGCCCGATTTGGTTCCCACCGTAGAGAAGAGCTCGGACCCACCGGGTCCCACCAAGTACGTATCGGGACANCGATTTGGGTCCCACGTAGAGAAGAGCTCGGACCCACCGGGTCCCACCGAGCCCGATTTGGTTCCCACCGTAGAGAAGAGCTCGGACCCACCGGGTCCCACCAAGTACGTATCGGGACACGTGCAAGGCTGGTGGCTTTGAGGGCGCGATTTTGGGTCCAGAAAACGCTCATGCGTCCGGCTTCAACATAGCGTGCCTCCATAGTATTTTAAGAATGCAATCAGCTTACATGCCCTGTCTAGGGGAAGGGCAAATTCTGCAATGTAGGGCCAGTCGCAGCAAGCTACGTGCAAGCTTTTAGTCTAGTCTAGCAGCTAGCACCTTTGGGCAGCTGCAGGGCACCGGATTGGCCAGCAAAGCGTACGACTTCCGGCTTCGTTTCTGGGACCGTTTTCTGGAATGCCAGCAGTAGCAAGGTCACCAGTTTACGAGCCGCGCTGCGGGCCGAGTTTTTGGAGCCACAGAAACTCCACATTGGGGGAACCACAATGTCGGCCCCAATCATTTAGATCACTTGTTCGGCTGCTTTGTGCTCCCATCCTTGTGACCAGATTTGCTTCCCGTGTTCGAGTTCCGGTTTCAGGGTCGCTCTGCGGACCCCAAAACTGGACCAATGCACATTCAGGGCACTCTATCATGAAGCTGGCTTGGTGTCCGGAATCTGGGCCTGCAAACCGGGCGCTTTTGGAGTTGTTTTTCGACGAATTGCCAGTTGCAACCAACACCCCGGCTCCCCCTAAATGATTGCACACACCGGCTGGACGCACACCTGGACTACAATGCTAAAGGGCAGTGAAAAAGGTTATCATGGGGCCTCCCCTCACCCTAATTAGCATTGTAAAACCCAAACGGGGTGTAGGGTCCCACGTAGAGAAGGGCTGGGTCCCACCGGGTCCCACCGCGTCCCACCGAACCCGATNCGATTTGGGTCCCACGTAGAGAAGAGCTCGGACCCACCGGGTCCCACCGAGCCCGATTTGGTTCCCACCGTAGAGAAGAGCTCGGACCCACCGGGTCCCACCAAGTACGTATCGGGACAAGTGCAAGGCTGGTGGTTTTGAGGGCGCGATTTGGGGTCCAGCAAAGGCTCATGCGTCCGGCTTCAACATAGCGTGCCTCCATAGTATTAGGGTCCCCCCCCATTTACGGAAACTCCCATATCATGACTCCTGCACTAGACATTCAAGCCTCGCCTACAAGTCATTTCCACACCACGGTATTACCCGACAACTAGGGTTGGGAATTTTATGGTTTTTGCTAACGGTTCGGCTTTACAACTACAGGGCTCGTGGGAGGGGGGGTTGCGGGAGATATGTTGCATTCATGCACAGAAGCATCCATATTGGCGACCTACTTGCCGATGTCATTGGGCACTCAAACCCCCAAAAAATATTCCCCTACTCGAAGCGAGGTTGCTTTCAGGGCGTAACGTTGTTCTGAAGAACGGTCGATCGTCCCTAAACCCTAAACCACCCCAAGCTCTAAAACCCCTCAACTCTAAACCCTAAACCGTCCTTGCTGCTCTTCCAGGACGTGCCAGGCCAGGGTCTCTGCTGCCTGAGATCTCGGCTCGGAGCGTGCAGGAAAACGTAAACAAACTGATCTGAACCCTTTTGGAGGGTTTAGTGCTTAGGGTCCTGACTTATTTTGAATTGGGTTTTGGAGCCCGCTATACTATAAATAGAGTAAGGAACCCCCAAAATAGTATAGGCAATTATTCAGGCCCCTGTATTAGGGTCCCTATAGAACCCTGAGAGACGTGGTGATTCAAGCTTCGTGCTCTTTCACTTGGCATGGTCTACGCAGCCGGGGATTCTAAAATCGGCTGCGGAAAATTTGCTCTCTTTACGTGTTTCGCTTGCCCTGCTTGGAGGTTTACGCGCGCTTACAAGTGGAGTCACAAATTCCCTAATCAGGTAATAAAGTATAATTATATAGTTGTCCTACTTTTACAACCCTACTACTTAATGAAAGGCCACGACTGACAGGATTAAGGGTAACAGGAGCCGTGAGAGCCCTGGAGCAAGGCTTCGGGCGACCCTGAGCCCTAAAACCCTAAGCCCTGAACCCAGGGTTTAGGGTTTAGGGTTGAATAGCCTCATTACACCCTAGACCCAGAGGGTCCAAATACACTACTATTATAGAATTAGGTCACCAAAACCATACTGAGGATGGTCTTTTAGGGCCTCATTCCATAATGGTAGTGTATATGGACCCTCTGGGAGACTGATCCTAAACCCCGGAGCCTGCATCCAAAACCCTGAGCCCGAGAGAAGAGCCTGGAGGCCCCAGCGATACCAACAGAAAACAGCGAGAATTCAGCAGAAGGACAGCAGCTAGTCTTGCGGGGTCATGTCCTTCTAGGGCAGGCGTCTTGGTAAATCTCCAGCTCAACCCTCAACCCTGAACCCGAAACCCTCAACCCTGAACCTGAAGCCCTGAGCCCCGAATCCAACCCTCCCTGGCCTGCGGTGCTCTGAGCAAAGGCAGACGTGAGAGCGCTCGCAGCAGCTGCCTCCGCTACGACAGTGAAGGAATCTGGCTTTAGGCTTCGGGGTTCCAGGGTTTACGGCCCTAAACCCTGAAGGGCTCCAGGTTCAAAGTTCAGGGCTGCAGGGCTGAAAGAAAATCCAGGTTGCAGCGACGGCTTGGTTCTGCTGATGCGAGGTGTTGGGCGCTGTGGCTCTCATCTCAAGCTTAGTTTCCATCTCTGCAATATCATCGTCGCTACCACGGTCACAATCGCCACTATAATCAGCAGTTCAATGTGAACCTGAGTACTAGGTATGGTGCAACTTTGAAGACTTCAGATCTGCCTTCATCTTCAGATTCTGCCCACAGGGTCCAAGTAATAGTATAGTATATACTCTGGGGCGCCCAAATACCTACTAAGTACCTACTACAGTTTTTTACTTGGACCCTTTGGGCTATAGTTCAACCCTGACTGCCTTTTGTCGTCCACAGAGTCATCATACCAAGAGCTTTGCTGTTCATAGGAAGTCATGCTCGCCTGCTTTGTACTCACTAGCATCAACATGGAGTTCACACCCCTCATCACCGAAGCACTCACCATCACCACTGACATCATCACCATCGTCTTCTATATCGTCATCAGCACCATCATCATGATGTTCATCATGACCATCACCATCGTCATCATCACCATTTATTGCCTTGTTATCATCCTCTCGTCATCATCCCCATCCTCATCATCGTCTTCATGCTCATCAGCAAATGCACTGTCGTCTTCGGCAAAACGGCAACAGAGGGCGGTCAAGAGGCGCCACATCCAGTGTTGACAAACGTCCAAAGTCGCAATTGTCAATGATGGCCTCACCTTCTTTAGCGGTGCATGGAAGTCACGCAGGATTTCACTGGACATGCCGCAAAGGGATTTTGCTGGCTTACATATTCAGACAGCTTGTGCTAACTTCTTGTTGTGTCCTATGCATGTACCTCTTTCCGTTCGTGCGTCCGTCTGTCTGTCTGTCTGTCTCTGTCTGTCTGTCTGTCTGTCTGCATGCATGCATGTACGCATGAGTGCCTGCATGCCTGCCTGCCTTCCTGCCTGCCTGCCTGCGTGTCCGTCTGTCTGTGTGTCTGCCTGTTTCTTTCTATGTGTCTGTGTGTCTGTATGTCTGTATGCATGTATGTTATACGTGTGTTTGCATATACGTTTGCATGTGCTTATGTCTGTCTGCTTGTGTCTGCCTGTTTGCCTGTCTGTATGTGACATGTGTGTATATAACAGTAAGGTAGGGTGCATGTTCAAACTGATTTCCCCGATGGGGATTGCTGCCGTTGTTTTTCGAACTTGGGGCAGGTCACAGAGTGCGGTATTACCAATCAAGCCACTGCTTCAAACACAGGTCCAACTGGAAAACTTCTTACTTGCGCAGTAATTATACGGCGATGATACCCAGCGCGCAGGAGTACCGCTGAAGACAACGGTGTCTGCCTCTCCTCCCCATGACGAGTCACTCAAAGAGAAAAAACAACAGCTGGCTCATCAGCATGCATATGCTGGCTGGATCCTTTTGTGAAGTTCTCTAGTACTGGTGGCGAGGGCAATCGCAATTGAAACACAGCAATTCGCAAGCCCCGTTTCGATGGCATGACCAAGCCCGGGCAGATAGATTGCAGTCAGACCACAGAGCGACACCACCTCCGAAGTGTGCGAATCGCCGTCTGCCGAAAGAGCGCCAAGTGCAACCTTCTGTCAGCACATTCTGCTTCTCTGGGAGTATAGTGGTGTAGGGTTTGGGGTTTAGGGATTGTTCTGCAAGCATGCTGGATGGCCGCAAGGCGATCTTCCGACAAGTCTCATAGGAGGATCTTGGCTTGGCTTGCATGTCAAAAGATCATGGCTGAGGGGAGCTTTTTTGGGGGTTAACTTCGCATGACAAGCCTTGAAAGGAAAACCCGCCGGCCGGCCTGCGCCAAAATCAAGGATCCATTGCCCAGTGCTGATCACCGCAAGAACTTTACAAGTTGTCAAGAGCCGAACACCCCGAACCCAGCACACTAAAGCCTAACCCCTTTACATCCTGAGTTCTGAACCGCATCGATAACCGAGCTGCGGGCCCCACCTATCACCCCACGCTGGACCACCCGTGGTTCAGAGTGCAGGCGAGTACAATTTTACGTTTCTTGCCGTTGCTACTTCCGGGACGTCTGATTACGACATTACGACTATGACTGTACTTGCTGTGATCTCTACAAAAGAAAGTTTAAAAAATACGACAGTACTTGCTGTGATCTTTACTGTAAGTCTCAATCTCATCTGTCTGAGCGCAGGCTTCCGGGCCTACCAATCCGAATGCGAGGTCCTCCTCTGGGTCTCTGGGACCCGGGCAACCCAATCCGACGTTGAAGGGCCCTGCCGGCCTGTAGCAGGGCTTCAGTCTGGACCAGGGTTTAGGGTTTAGGGCGCAGGACTTGGGCTGTGGGGCTGTTGGGGTAAGGATGAAAGGTCTTAGGGTTTATGCTGCAGCGGTTGGGATACTACTTTGGGGTCTTGCATGCACCACCATGCATCTTTCCATGCGTTTACATGGCTCCCAATACGAATGTCATCAGTTTCTCTCATTCTACCTGTGATTGAAACAATAAACGCATGATAACATACCTGAAGCCGGAGAGAGAGAGAGAGAAGAGAGAGAGAGAGAGAGCGAAACAGAGCAAACAAGTTGAGCGCGTCATCGGTTTAGTCTGCTTGCTGTTGCGATGGAGGACCATGGAGCCTCAGGCCACTGCTGCTGTTCACTGTGCTTTCAGGGACCTTCTTAGATTCTTATTGGGTCCTTAAGGGGCTAGGGACCTAACTAATTAGGTCTTTGGAAGCATGGGGGTCTTTATCTATCGGGATTCGCATTGTTCTGTGCCAGCACGAGCAGCGAGGGGAGAAGTAGCAGCAGCAGCAGCAGCAGCAGCAGGAATAGCAGCAGGAGTAGTAGTAGTAGTAGCAGTAGCAGCGTCGCCTCCGGCTGCCACGGCTACTGTCTGCTGTACTGCTGCTAGTCCTGCCCCCACTGCAGCAACAAGTCTTCAGGTGTTTCCGAGCTTATGCTCGGAGTTATGCAGGTTGACATTTGAGTATTGACACATCGTCGGGAACAAGGTCTCCTGACATCGGGTCAAACTCTCTGTTGCCCGTCGCTTCCCGCTGCCCAAGCAAGAACAAGCCAAAGGCCAAAGGGTCCAAGTACCAATATAGTAGCTACTTAGTAGCTTTTTATTGGCCCCAATAGTACACACTGTACTAATACTTGGACCCTTTGGTCAAGACGGAAACGGCCTGGGTCTTCGAAAGCTTGGCGCAGCAACGGGGCCAAGGTGTCTGTCAGACCGAGATCTCCGCATTGGACCTGGAAATGAAAAGCCGAGTAACGTAGGAACCTGATTAAGAAACCCTGGCCCTGAACCCCAAAATAGTAGGATATAAGGAACCCTAATGAAGACCCAGGGTTTCTTAATCAGGCTCCTATGTAAGCAGTTTGGGGAAAAGTCTGCTGACATGGTTTCTGGATGCACGATTTCTGTCGGCAATAAGCGCTCAGGGCTTGTTGGATGTATTTATAACCGAGAAAATGCAGGGAACAGCTTGGCAACCCACAAGCGAAAGTTTTGGGAGGTTGATGATTTGTGAGCTACACGTCTAGCTTGGAGCTATTCGAAATGACGGTGCTCCTTGAGGCGCCGATTCAGATCATCGTTCCGGATACATATAGTGCGATGACACGCGACGAAACCCTATCCTATGCATTAAATCGCTATGAACCGTAGCGGCCCTGAAACCAGCCTCCCTCGACGCTACGAGTGCTCCTTGTTTTAATACTGGTCGCCCCATGCCCTAAGGCCTGGCGGACTTCAAGGATGAAGTGAGCCCCGCAGCCCTGAACAAACCCTGAAAGTATGTAGGTATGTGTACATGCATGCATGTACGTATGTGTGCGAGGCATCTACGTGAAAGTATCTGAGAAAGTACCTTTGCATGAACGAACAAACGCTGGAATGACTGAATCATGAACGAACTAACTGATGAATGAACCAGAGAACCAATGAATGAAACGATGATGCCTGTATTCATTCATCCAGGCAAGATGGAAGTGTCTCGTGCGTGTAAATCTGATAGAGGTGTTTACACACACATACGTAAACATATATCCATATGTATATAGATGTATAGACATGTGCTTTAAAACAAATTTGTAACTACATACATGCATGTATGTATGTATGTCTGTAAGTAAGTAAGTATGTATGTATTTCTATGTCTGGGTCTATATATATGTATATGTATGCCATGCACATATCTACATACATGGTTACATACATACAGACATACAGACATACATACATGCCTACGTGTGGGCGCGGGCGAGGTGTGCATGCATGCACACGTCTGTACATACGTCTGTAGATATAGGTGTGTATACGAAAGCGCGCACACACACACATGCACACACTTTTGTAAGCATACATGTAAATGTATACCCACACATAAAAGTTGTCCATGTACTTGCTTGCTTGCTTGCTTGCTTGATAACCAGCTAACTACCTGCCTGCCCAGCTAACTTCCTCCTAACTAACTAGCTAACTAGCCAACCAGCCAACCAACCAACAGCCAGCCAGCCAGCCAAACAACGAACGAACCAACGAGCTAACCAGTAACGAACTAACGAACGAACTAGCTAACTAGCTAACGAACTGACTGACTGATGAACAAGGTTACTTGCATGTTTACTTGCTTGCTTGTTTATTTGCTTACTTACTGGCTGACTGGCTGGCTGACTGACTTACTTGCCTGTGCCTGAAATGGACGAAAACAAATAATATGTCTGTAAATCATGCTTTGCTCTTTCAAAGCAGCGCACCTGAGCAAAAGACTGCATGAGGTAGATGGCCTGCTTTGGGCTCACCTTCCTGACCGGAGCGCAGGATTTCAAGGGCTAGTTAACTAGTGTTGAAAGAAGCCTCCATGGTGTGAGCTTCTTCTGGTGCCCGCCCCCCCCCCAAAGGCAGGAGTTCACTGATTCTCTTATACTAAAGCCGCACAGCAGCCCGAATACCCCAACCCAAGACTCCAAAACCCCAAACCGGGTCCACCCTAAACACGAAACCCTAAACCCCTAAACCCTGTTCCTAAACCCTAAACCCCTAAACCCCAAACCCCTAAACCCAAGACCCCTAAAGCCTGTTTCTAAACCCTAAACCCAAAACCCCTAAACCCAAAATAGACCAAGGGACCCAGGAGGAGTTCCCTCAAAGAGGGGCACAGAGGTTTCAAATCTGCTTGGAGGTTCATGGTTTAGGGTTTAGGGTTTCGTGTGTAGTGGGTAGTTGCAAGTGGAGTTAAAAGTCCACCAATGTAGGTTATACGTCTAGATATTTTCACCCTGTCAGAGTTATAAGTCCGCCAGTGTAGGTTATAAGTACAGATATCCTACCCATGAACCTCCAAGAACTCATCAAGGCTCTCAACCTCCCGAGGCCTTAAGAGCAACGTTCTCTCGCGGGTTCTGCAACCCACCCGTGTGGGTGGTTGTCAATGGTAGGGTCCCTTTTTGGGTCCTTAATATAATACGGCACCTATTACTTAGGGTACCCAAAAAGGGACCCCTATTTTGACAACTATGCATATGCCTTATATAGCTTTTACCCCCTGCCACATAAGCGAGATCAAACACCTACATTGCCTTGGAAGCACGGGCGCCTTTACAGTAGGTTTCTAGGTTATGAGTACTACAAGGCGTGTGCAGTGTTTAACAGACAGCAGCCTGGAGTAGCCCACTATCTACATATAGTACATTATTACGTTTCTTATGTATATGCAGTACAATATGGCTAAAAAAGGATTTACAAAAACTATATATATATATATATATATATATATGAATACACGTACAAACACACACACACACATATATATATATATATATATATATATTTATTTATTTATATACACATATGTAGGTAGAATGTCTGGTTGCAAAACGTATATGTAATATATATATATATATATATGTATATATATATATATATAGAGAGAGAGAGACAGAGGGAGGTAACCTGGCCTCCAGTGGTAATATAGAAGCCTAAAACCCACCAGTAGTACTCCTCAGGCTCCTTCTTAGTAGTGTGGCATAATCATAGGTAACCCCTAATTAAACCCTACTCAAAAGCTTAAGGCCCCTACATTAGATTGCCATTGCCCCGGCCTAACCCTTTAAAAACCTTAGAAAACTTTGAAAAACCCTAAAACCCGTAGAAAACTGTAAAAAAACCCTTAAAACCCGTCAAGCCTCTGCTTCTTCGAGATGGTCTCGGCCATAAGCGCAAAGACGTCCCGGCTCGGGAACTGGAGCCTCTCAAGGCTCTAGCGGGATTTGGGTTTCCGAAAATAGGGGATCCAAGTCTTACAGTAGAAGCTCAAAAGTTGGAAACCCAGTAGCCTCAATCCTTAAGAGGAATATATAGGCAATCCCAGACACTATTTGGCCTTCATGCGGTTTCCAACTTTATGGGGTTTACTGTAAATTGTAGGGTCCTTATTATAAGGACCCCCAAATAAGGTACCCTTACTTTTCGGAAACTCCCAAAATTTAGAATTTCAGAGGTATTTACCAGGGCTTTGGATTTAGGATTGAAGTTTGGGGGTTCAATAAGGTTTAAGTAAGTGTTTGGGGATATTTCGGTAGCAAAGGGCTGTGTCTTTCTGTAGGTAGCACTCTGGGTCAGGCTTCACTCGAAGGTGCCCATGCAGACTGGACCTGTACCAAGGACCCCAACAAAACCATGCTACCTTGATGCCGAAAAAGGATCTTAACTTCTAAACCATCTAAACCCCGAGCCCAGAGCACTAAATCGAATGCGAGAGGTTTGGATTAGGAGAGGCCTTCCGCTCAGTCCATATCAGACTCAGGAGCCAAACCCTACATCGCTGATGCAGGATTTTGCTAGCTCAACCGTGTCAGGACATCCGGAACACCCTCTGAAATCACTCCGAAAGCACAGAAACGCCTTTGAAGCAGTGAGCCCTAGCTTAAACAAAAACCCTTATACTACCTTGAACTTGTAAGCCTAAACCCTAGCAATCCTGATGCCTAAACCAAAATCCTCAAATCCTGGCTGTAGTCGGACCCTTGCCTGGCAAATGAAGAGGACGCAAAGAGAAGATCCTTGAGATAAAAAAAGTTTAGGGCCTTGGGGTTTGGAGCTCGTCTGAGGGCTGGAATAATTGTCGTTTTTGTGAGTCCACGCTGTAAGTTACTTTGGACTTGTGGATTTTGTTTGAGGGCTCCTTTTCTCACTGCTGGTACGCATGCGCAATGCCTCTACCAGGATTAGCCTTTGCCAGCCGGGTCTGGAGGGGATGACACCGAGAAAGCTCCAAAGTAAGGCTGGGGTTTACTGATTCCCTAAACCCTAAACCCCTAAACCCTAAACCCTAAACCCTAAACCGGGTTAGGGTCGCAAGGTTTAGTCTGAGGACCTGAGCGGTTAGGGATTACAGTTTCGGGCTTTAGGGGTCCAGCTCGGCTGCATGGTTAAACAAATATGTAGGGAAGGGCACCACCTGTAATGGGAGCCTACCAAAGGATGAGCTCCAGAAGAGCAGCAGTAGTAGTACCAGCAGTAATAGCCGAGCAGCAGCAGGCGCAGCAGAAGTTGTAGCAGCTTTCGTCGTCGTTGTCGCAGCAGAATGAACAGGGACCCTACTGGCAGCAAAAAGCATACACAGCAGAAATAGCTAAATGAGCAACTTCCACATAACAAGCAACTATTGCCATACTATTCGTGAACCTTACCCCAAACCCTATAAACTCTAGCCAACATGATCGAACATGCCATGCACAACGGGGAAACACGTCGTCTGAGGCCGTGGCTACGGCTTCCATCCTTGAAATCACCTGCCGGCACGGATTGAACAAGAAGGGCAGGGTTGAGGGTTTAGGTTTAAGAGTTCAGGAGTTTAGGGTTTAGGGGTATAGGGGTTTAGGGTTTACGGTTTAAGGCTTAGGGTTTAGGACGAGGCCTCGCTTGAGGATTGAGGTCAGTTCACGGTTTGATCTGCACGGTTTGGGCTTTCAATCTTATTGGGCTCCGGTGCTCGGCACTGTACCGCGCAATTGCAGCGGAAGTGCCCGTGCAGCAGCATCCAGCGCCGAAAAGCCGAACTAGTAAATTGCATACATATCAGGTTACTGTCCCAACTGAAAACGCACACACAGGATGCTGGCCGCAACTGGACGAATTCTAAAATCCGAAGCCCAGAAGTCTCTCCGAGGTGTGCTATACATCTGGGAATATGGAGTATTTTGGGCGATCCATGTTGCTATTTTGAAGCCTGCTTGCACTTGCTTATTGGCTCTCCGTTCGTAGATCAGAAAAACAGCATTCCTGTGCCCAAATGGTGCGATGTATCGGCTTCACGCGCAGCACCTATAATAACCCACAGTCCCGTAGAGTAGTCCCTATAATCCATTGGTCCCTTACTATTATTAGTAGTCCCTTCTTGTCGTCCCTATAACACATTCCCCAATTCCCTACTAAGACCCCCCAAGCTTTCATGAAGAGAAGCCTCCGCTTTCAACTTTAAAAGCATTTGAAGTTCAAGGCCAAGTCGCAAAAGCCCGGCACCCAACATCCAGCCTGCGAAACCTCTTACCCTAAAACCGAAAACCCCTACTTAGGGGCTGAGTACCCTAGCCCAAAAAAAGGTTAACCTTTTGAATTATAGTAGGATTATATAAGCCCCAAAAGGTTAAAGGTTACCTACTCACTGCTCAGCCCCTAAGCCTAAAACTCGAAAAGCCCAAAAGCATCAAATCCGACACTCCGAACCCTAACGCCCTGAGCCCTCGATGTACCCCTACTCAGAACCAGGGAGGGGAGGCCTGTGGGTTCTTCAACCAGTATCCAGAGATTTTCTCGAGCCTCGGACTTGCAACGCAGATGCGATCATCAGGTCAAGGTAGGGAGTGGGGTTTAGGGTTTAATTGGGGTCTAGGCTTCTGGGATTAGGGTGAAGGCAGCGAAGTTTAAGGTTGGGCGATGGAAGGTTTGGAATTTGGGGGCCAGAGTGCACCACGGGCTTTCAACCCTAAACCCTACAAACCCTCAACCCTAAACCCTAAACCCTACAAACCCTCAACCCTAAACCCTAAACCCTACAAACCCTCAACCCTAAACCCTACCTAGATTCGCACCACGTGCAAGCTTAACCATCCTGGCCTTGCTGTTGCAATGGCTTGGGGCTTTAAGGTTTAGGGTTTTACTGTCTAATTAGGGTTAAGAGTTGAGGGCTTTAGGGTATGTTGGGGGTTTAAGGTTTAGAGGGTTTTACAGCTTAATTAGGGTAAAGAGTTGAGGGGTGTTTAGGGTATAGAGTTTAGGGCGTGGGGCTTATGGTGGTCTCGAACACCGCTAAACCCTAAACCCTAAACTCACTCTACAGACATCATTAAGGATCCCTCGAGCAACTTCAAGCCCGAACCGTCAAGCGTGAGCATGGCCCAGGTCCTCAATGCCGTACGACGTTTAAGGTCAAACAAAAATAGATACTTATATATGTATGTATATATATATACACATATAAATGTTTATTGGTTTTATGAACAAACAGATCTAAATATGAATATATATATATAGTTGTATGTGTATATATATATATACACTAGAGTTGTATATATACATATATATATATATATATATATGTATCGTACATACACACCCAAAGCGGTTCTGGGCTACATACGTAGCTCCTCAGGCACGGGCAGCTCAGGATGACGAATCCGCATTTTTGCAAAGGCCTCGGACAAGTTCAATTTCTGCAGGGACTTCGGATGTGGGTTTATAAGGTACAGAGCTTTAGAAGTTCGTGTCAAAGGCTCTGAAAGTAGGATCAATGTGTTAACCGGTCAGTTCGATAGCTCAGGGTAGGGGTATGGCGACACTTTACAGCTGTATTCACAACATGTCACAGCTGTATTTACTTGACTACTACATCGGCATGCTGATTCCCACAGAAACCAGACCCTACGCAGCCTGCACCCTGAAGCCCCAGACATCCTGTTGGGTGGCCGTACCAGATCTCGTTTTGCTACGATGCACTTTAGGATCCATACATCTGGTGCACCAAGTTGCTTTGAACCCTGCATGTAAACCCTAACAACCCAGAAAATTTGAAACTAACCCTTGTACCCCAAAACCCCACACACTTAACCCTCAACCCTCAATGCTAAAACCCTGAAACTAACCATTCAACCCCTAAACCCTTAACCCTTAACCCTTAACCCTAAATGCTAAACCCGCAGACAGGCAAGGGATGGCTGACTGAAGTTAATTCTTAATTGGCATCCATTTAGTCGCCAAGTGTTTCGCTTCGTGACAGTCCGCATGACCGATTGCATAAATGCTAAACCCTAAAACCCTGAAACTAACCCTTAAACCCCTAAACCCTTAACCCGTAACCCTAAATGCTAAATCCTAAAACCCTGAAACCCAAGGGCAGCTTCTTTCCCTCCCCGCGCGCAGTCTCGGCTTCTGTACAGCCGGCGCGGTGGCTCTCCGCTCTCGCCTTCGGGCTTCAGGTTTTACACCTGCCAGACAGCGTTTAGGGTTCTAGGGCTTAGGGTTTAGGATGGTTTAGGGTTTAGGCTTGGGTTTATATTACAGGATTTACGATTTCAGGGTTCAGGGGTTTGGGTTTTATGCTAATTTGGGGGGGTTGTATGGTCCTTGGGGTAGCTGCCAGACACTGCTTAGGGTCTCCTCCAGGATGATTAGTGGAGGCAGTCGTATAGGGGCCTACATATGGGTAGTTGTCAAAATTAGGGTCCCTTTTTGGGTACCCTAAATACTAGGTGCCGTATTATAATCGGGACCCAAAGAGGGACCCTAATTTTGACAACCACCCATATGTACACTAGCGTTTCTGGCAAATTCGACAGTACTTATCGTGGCGTTTTGATTGGGCGACCTAGGGATTACCACAAGGTTACTACCAGTGGCAAACATTTAGGTTTCTACATCACGGCAGGGTGTCGTCCGTGAGGTAGTAGTTTGTTTCACGACCCGAGTTGTCGAGATCTTCGGCCTCTAACGTCGGTTGTCGTGTGAGTCCTGTCAAGTTCCGGAATCAATATTGTTAAAAGAATTGGCAGGAGGGCTCTCTGCAAGTAATATTCAGAGCTTAATTGTGAGGGAGAGGCATTGGGTTTCGGTTAGGCCGACAATGCGGCTCCCTTCACAAAGCCTCGAAAGTCCCAAGTCGTGTCGTTCTGTCTTGGGCAGCAGACAACACTGGAGTTTGGGTGACAATCTGCCGGCTTGCAAGTGGATCCTACTTGTGAAACCGGACCGGAACCCCGGACTCCATGCCCAACACTCATGTCTATACCCCCCTTAGAACCATAATAAAAATACTATGTTGAGTATTATCGGAACAAAGATAAAAGGAATAATTCCCAAGGAGACTATAGATGAAGCCCACAGGGTTTCGGGTTTGGGGCGTTACCGACATCGCGTTAATTCGCAGTTTGTACTATACTTTAGAGCTCAAGGGAAAGGAACCTGGCAACTGTCCATTGACGGGGCTGGTTTGCATGACCTTTGTCTCAGGCTCACTCAAGTGATGCGATCTTCCAATTTCAGCACACGGACTCACAGACAGTGCTCCGGACTGGTCTCAGATATCTAGCAGTCGCACCAAATCACTGCGTAGTTGGGGTAATGCAAAGGCTTTACTGTCAAACTCGCAACAGACAAGCCTGTCGAAATTTTCCTGTATTGACAATTGCCTGAGCCAAAACCCGATCCATCCTCGGTGCCTTTGAGCGTACCGTCTTCACTACCACAGGCCGCGCACCAAGGAGCCTCAAACCCGAATTACACCCCGAACCTGCAGAAAAGATGAACCCCAAAGGGTCCAAGTATCATTATGGTATATACTTAGACCCCCAAAATAGCCTAATAAGTATAAACCATAATGATACTTGGACGCTTTGGGAACAGCAATGGGCCTAGTCCAGAACGTGGACCTGCGAATTCCCCTCTGATCGCAGCGGCAGCCCCATCTCAGCTCAATGTTTTGCAAGTGAGCTGGAACCCTAAACCCTATACTATCTATACTTAACCAACACCCTGCCTTAAATGTTCAGGCCTCCTTGTCATGAAACCCCGTGCCCTGGCAAAGAACCCTGCTTAGCAAGGGATAGGGATGCACAGACTGCTGCAGCAGACTAGCTACCTCGATCATAATGAGTTCGGGAAAGTTCTGAGACCGGCGTATACACAGATTGTGATGTGCCTGCAACTTCTGAATTCGAAGACTACAACTCATCCGCTGATCATACACGCCCAATCATAAGCGAACATGCGCCCACATACGGACACATACACACACATATGCGTGTATACACATAATGCTATAAACCCTTACAGTAAAACTATATGACTATTATACATATATATATGTACATAGACACTCACATACACCCCTTTGCATTACATTCTGTTTCTACATCCATTCTCAATTTGCGGAATTGAGACACCAACGTGAATACTACTACTTGTACTCTCGGAGTTCTGGAGGAAGAGATAGGAGAAACAACAATAATCCGTTTTTGTAGGACAAACAACAATAATCCGTTTTTGCCCGAGCCACTGTCTTGGACACGAGGTCCTGTCCGGAAGTGCGTCCTGGAGCGGGTTCGGGCACTTTAAGGATGACTTCATGGACACAGAATTTAAGCATGTTGCCCCTCTGCCCCTCTTCTACTTACTTATTTCACTCTACCTATCCATCCTGGAATGCGCACAACCAAACTCGAGCTTGCAACCTAAAAGGCTCAACCAATCTCTGTGCGCAAAAGAGCCGATATAGACATTGGAGCTGAACCTCTAAGGCATTAGCAGCTACAGTTTGACAATGCATGGCAGCTGCCGGCCCTAAGCACAGGGACCCTTATCGATTCCCGTCCAATGACAAAACCCAGGAAATAAAATTCGATTCCAATCATGAAGGGTTCGAACATATGATGATGTTTGACCTCGGACTGCGAGGGGATGCTAGTACAACTCAGTCAGTTATTTCAGGTTCGCAGCTCGCGTTCAGCGTAAGCTTCAGGAAGACTTGTGGCAGGATTGTAAGCCCAAGCTATCCAAATCTCACGAACCACATGAAGCCAAGTGGGCCTGAGGGTTTCGCATTCTACTGTATCACACACACACACACACACTCCCCAGTATTCCCTGGTTTGGGGAACACCCCTGCTAATATCTAACTACAGTAACGTAAAACCCTTACACCCCACGCCCCGAACCCAGCAACAAGGGTATCAACGCGAACCGCAGATCCTCCAGCAAGAGTCTAAACCCAGAAGCTTGGGTGTAGGGTTTAAATAAGGGGTTTGGAGGTTGATTGAGGGTTATTTAGGGATTAAGGTTTCAGGGTTGTGGGTTAGGGTTTATAGGGCTTATAGGATTAGGCCGTAGCGTGAGGGGCTTGTTAGGGTTTAGGGTTTCGGGTTGGCTGCGCTGGCCTTGAACGAGACTTTGGCAAATGTCTTGGCTGGCAAGGTCCTCCACAAACCAAGCAAAACAAGTCCCGGAGATTGATTAAGGATTATACTGATTATACCTGGAGTGAGGGTGTGGTGGGGGTGTGAACTGAGTGAAAGAAAGACAAAGGAAAAAAGCAAACGGAAGTGCGTGTGTTTTTCTCTTTGCTTTCTCTTCACTCCTCACACCACACCACGAACGAACGAAGAAAAGAGAAAGAGAAAGAAACAAACCAGGCTTACACTCCGTTCATTGTGTTTGTTTATTTGTCCTTTCCTTTTCTTCTCTTCGTTCGTCCTGAAGGTAGGGTTGTTGTGGTGAAGTGAATTGTGGCTCTTTGTTCTTTTCATGCGGTTATAACGGGATGAAATGAAAGCATGAACCGCATGAACAAGAGCCACAATTGAATTCACCACGTTCCACTGTTATCTTCGCTGTTCACCCGGTTCCTCTTCCTGTTCACCTGGTTCCTCTTCCTGTTCTCTTCCTCTTGCATTTGTTCCTTTTCAACTAAATCATGCTTCCGCTTCACTTCATTATATTTCATTGAAAAGGATTATGCGATTTGCGTATGATTTAAAAGCATATTTCTTCCTGAAGTAAGGGAGTTTGGAGCCTCTTGATTCGTGCCAAGCCCAGATGTCCAACAACCACTCAGGCAGTAAGTGCTAAAGCCGAACCCTAATAACACCAAGCCGTGGCGCCGTGACTTGAGGATCTGGGACACCCCAGAGAGCCCAATACCCCTTAATTAAGGAATATGGCTTAAGGCTTAAATTATATAGGGCTTCATATTATGATTTAAGCAAAATATCCTTAATTAAGGGGTATTGGGCTCTCTGGGGCTATGGTAATGCTCGGAAGGCTAGGAGGGCTGCGGGGTTGAAGTTTACGGGGGATCTACAGCACGGTACCTTCTCCTGACATGTTGGGAAGCTAGTGGTCTGCAGAACCTGACCGGGGAGTCCGGAAAGGACGCCTGCAATACAGTGGCATGATCTTTCATGTTGTCCTTAGCCCGGCATCATGAAACTTGGACTTAGAACCAGCAGTACTGACACCCGACGTTCTTACTAGCTAACGCAATAAGGGTGATGATGATGATGGTCGGCCATCACCGTTCTTCTGCTCTTGAGCACTTCCGTTCTGGTTGCCGCTGGCAGAAACAAAACATGCTGCAAGAACTGTCAGCTGCACCGTGATCAGCAATAATCAAGCGTGTTGAGGTTGGTACGACGAGTACGACTATTGTCGCTAGGGGCTTTCATGACTGGAGACTGCAGCCGTCGCGCCGCCGAAGGTTGCAGCAACAGTAGATAGGCGGTGCGCATGTATTCGTAGTAGGAGTTTCATGAAATAAAGAAGTCAGTCTGCAATGACCACCATAAGAAGAAGCCCCTACCTCGCAAGAGTAAGAGCAATGGTCATTCCCACCTGGCTCAGCGACTCGATTGCACGGCAGTAGTGGTCCATCTTGTGGCATTGGTTGAAGACTTTGTCCTGGTAGGATTTAGGGATGGATGATGGATGAGGCAGTAAGATATGGGAGTTTCCGAAAATAGGGGACCCTAATATAGTACCCTAAATAGTAGGATCCTTATTATAAGGACCCCAAAATAAGGTACCCCCTATATATTTTCGGAAACTCCCATTTAAGACTTAGGGTGATTGTCATGTGGGAGCGGAGTTCAGGGTTCAGGTTGCGATGGGACTCGAGGCTGTCAATTCTGAGAATCAGCATAAACCCTAAACCCTAAACCGCACTTTTTGAGGACAAGAGGCATCTTGGAGCTCGAAACGAACACCACGAACACGCCCACTCCTACTGCTACTGCCGCTACCACTGCACTATAATATCACTACTCTACCACCACAACTACCCCTACGGCTACCACTACCACTACCACCACCTCTACTACCACCACCACCACCACGACAACTGCGCCCAACTCTTACTCCTATTCCTACAACTTACTTAGGAGTCTCCAGACAGAGAGCTATGGGGACCATGTTGACCTACTTAGAACCCGTAGCACTAGCACTGAAACTCCCAAAGCATCATGGTAGTAGTCTTGTAAATGGCGTCACAGCACTTGGAGGATACCAGGAGGCTTAGTTTAACAGTGGATTGTGCAATTTATTTATCCTTCCCCAAGTTAATATTAAACGGCCCCCCCCCCCCCNGAGGATACCAGGAGTCTTATTGTAACAGTTGATTGTGTAATTTATTTATCCCCCCCCAAATTAATATTAAACCCCCCCCCCCCCAATAGAAGCTCGGAAGGTGTTGTTTGCAGGAGTATTCCTATCTCTACTGTCACTTTTGAAGGTTCTTGCTCTTGCTCCTGCGCAGGCTTTTGCTCATGCTCCTGCTGCGTCTCTTGCTCTCGCTCCTGCGCCTGCTCTTGCTCTTGCTGTTGCTCCTGCTCTTCCTCCTGCTTTTGCTGGTACTCCAGCTCTTGCCTTTGCTCTTGCTCCCTGGCGCAAATTAGGTTTTAAAGGGCAGGGGTGATTACGGGAGGATTCGCCCCAATGCGTGTTTATTACTAGGGGGTTGTTTAATAAAAGGGGGAAGTGATTCTGCTTACTGTGTTACTGTAGTTGTAGGTATCTGATAACCATGACATAACGCCTACACCCTGAACCCCAGACTCATACTACAGCCCTAAGCCCTTGTAGTCGTATAGCGGGAAGACGTCGCTGTAGCAGAGTCCCAGACCCATCAATTGCCGGTACTTAGAGCGGCACCCTGAACTATTGATTCACATTATGTTGAATGTGATATTAGGATATCTAGTATGAGTTGCCGAGTATCGTTTGTTTCAGGCGTTGTGGAGTCCGTGGAGTTCCACAAATTGTAGCACACTATTGAACTTGTCGAAACCCTATAGAAACAGATATTCCGACTCTTAACTTGGCCTTGTCATAGTACACTAAAGTTATATTAGGGACTCCGAAGCCAGAACGTTGCATAGTCAGAATTCCGACCACCATACTGTTGATGATATGAATCCTGCATTACCTGAATGGTCCTAGACTATGGGAATTATGGAATATTCCTTAGTATTTGTAATGCAGGCTTTATATCATGAACCGTGGGAAGGGGCTACAAGTCAGCTTCATGAGAATGCCAACCCAAACCCTAAACCCTCGATCGTCAGTCCTAAACTACACCCCCTTAGCCTTAAACATCCTAAACCTCTGCGTTAGCAAACACGGTGAGGAGTACCCCAATTGTGGCTACAAGCACTTATACGCACAGCTACCGTACTTATAACACTTATGTACTAAGGGCGTATTTTTCAAGTAAACCCTAAACCCTAAACCCCTGGAATAAACCCCCTAAGCCTCAGCCGTTTACGCCCCCTAAACCCCTAAACCCCCCGAAGACCCCTTAACACCTTAAACCCAAAACCCCCTAAACCAAAAAAACCAAACCCCTGCAACTAGTATTCGAAGCCCTGAACCCTAAACCCTACACCCCTAAAAACCTTAAACGCGAAACCCCTAAACCGCCTAAACCCTAAGCCATTGTAATTACGGCTGATGGACAAAATCCTGTATTACCCATTATAAGGAATATACCATAATTCCCATAGTTTAGGGTTCTTAGGGTCATGCAGGATTTTGTCCATCAACAGTAGTATTCGCCTCGAGGTCGACGGCCAGAAGCCGCAGCTGCCGTGCTCGCGCTGCCTCTTCCGACTCAGAGCTCTGGCCGTGCTCCGCCCTGGAGGTGTCAGGGTTCAGGGTTTATGGTTTAGGTTTTAGGGTTTAGGGTTTCAGGGTTTATGGGGTTTAGGGGTTTAGGGGGGTTAAGGTTACGAGCTGAGGGTTTTGGGGGTTTGGGAGGGGTTAGGGGTTCAGGGGTTTAGGGTTTGGGGGTTTTGGAGTTTAAGGTTTAGAGGTTTAGGGTTCAGGGTTTCTGGGTTTAGGGTTTGGGGGTGCCGGGGTGTTTAGAGTTTAAGGGTTCAGGATTTATGGGTTTAGGGGTATATGGGTTTAAGGGTTCAGGGCTGGGGTGTTTTGGGGTTTAAGGTTTAGAGTTTAAGGGTTCAAGGTTCAGGGTTTATGGTTTGGGATGGTTTGTTTAGGGTTTGGGATGGTTTAGGGTTCAAGGGTTTTTGGTTTTAGAGTTTAGGGTTTAGGAGTTTTGAGATTTAGAGTTTAGCGTGTGGGGGGTTTTGGTGTTTAGGGTTCAGGGTTTAGGGGTTTAGGGTTTAGGGCTTAGGGGTTGAGGGTTTAGGGTTTGTTGATGGTTAATTAAGGGTATGCTATGTCGTTTGGGGTTTGGATGAAGAGCTTCAGGGACCCAGGGAGCTTCGTGTCTGTCATCTTTGAGCCGCTGCTTCAGGGCTTAGGGTGTGAGCATATTTAGCTTGAGGGCGTCGGGTTTAGGTCCGCTTCTTGGCGTTTTGAGCGTTCTTCAGTGTTCAAGGCTCCCAAGCGCTCTGAAGTGCGGAATTTGTCGGGCTGTTCTATGCGTTTCTGGGAGGATCCAGGTCTTTCGTAGCAAGTTTTCCACGCCTGAGCTCGCCGGCTTAAACTCTCAAGCATGCCCAACCGTCCCTCATGACACTCTTATCCTAATCAATGTGAGCAGTATTGCAAGGTTTTTGTTGCAAGAACTCAACCCTAAACCCCAAACCGATAACTCTCAGCTCTCAGCCATAAAAGCCCCTTAGTTTCCGACATCACCTGCGACGTTCAGCCCGAAGCTGCTCAGACAGGTGAAACAGAGCAGTTATAAGAACATCAACAAAACCCTAGCAAGACTAACGTCTGGGATTTGTATGAACAGCAACACGGTTTAGGGTTCGGGGTTTAGGGTTTAGGCACAGTCGACGATATCAAATACGAAAGGCCACAACAAATGCCAGGACTCATTGCGCAAAGGCGGTAAACGAAGTAGCCCGGCCTGTACATGCTCCTCCAGCTCTTGATCAGAGAGGTTGCTGCATCACGCACCTAGGCAAGGCTTGCTAAAAGCAACCTAAACTCAAAGCGCCAACCCACTTCATGAACATTCCGAGAGCACCAGCTCGTATGTTATGTCAACAGTAAACCGGCAATGTGATCCAAACCATCGGTCTGAAGCCAAATATAATTATCACAGTTGCTTGCAGCCCTCGCACGCAGCACAACACAGCGGTTCTCTCATGACAACGCCAAACAAACTACGAGCCGACGACATGTTGACATAATAATGGTAGCAAGGGTGCTACTCAACCACAACAGCACCACCAACACCAGCGGGATGGTTAGAAAAGACGAAATAAATAACAATGACATTGCTAAGCCAAGGGCCGGGGCGGCAGCCTTGCTGCCCCGCCAGCAGGGCTTGTTGAGCTCCAGAGCGACCCTGAACTCAAAGGTCGTGTCTGCGACGTGGGCTTTTGCGAAACTACGCAGTCTACCTACTCATACATGATGACTGTGCTCGCAAAAGTCAAGAACCCAAATGTGTGTCTGAACAGGTATGCTTATGTATACATACATACATACATACATACATACATACATGCATATGTATATATATATACTTATTTATTTATTTATTTACACGCACAAACACACATGCTGGCCGCTCGCCTCCCACCCACCCTCCCTCCTGGCCCCGCGCGACCACCCTCTCCAGGGCTCAACGCTTGCAGGTTTCCAGATTCTTGGTTTTGGCCTCCGAAACACCAGTCTCTCCTCTTCCCAAACCTCTGTCAACGGCAGAATTCCCGTGCAGCGGATGGAACGAAAAGTCTCACGCTGCCTCCAGCCTGTGACATTCTATGTTCGAGGGTATGAAATAAGGGTCGCTGTCGGTTCGGTATCGAATACACCGTCATGAAGACATGCCCGCTGAGTGACAACACAAATAGTGCAAGGGAGCACTTTCTAAGAGTTTCTTGGAGGAAACTCGACCGTAGCATAGCTCCTGCAGGGTTTAGAGTGTCACCTACTGAAGATGCTACACTGTACCGCACACCCTTAATATCCCTTGCAAGCTCACCCAGGACACTACTGAACTACTGTAAAGCCTGACTGAGACCCTACAACCCTAAGCCAACAAAAAAACACGTTTCATAGCGTCCCAAACCATAAACCCAAAACACTCTAAAGGTAAGAAGATGAGGGCTTCTATCCCAAGAACCCACGTCCTTAACGAAGACAGGGCACCGGGTAGCTTTCAAACAGTCTGTTGTGATGTTCAGCCGCCGAAGCCTGGGTGAGCTCAGATTTGCTTAATGTAATAAGGAGCCTTAGTACGGTTTAGGGTTTGGGGTTTAGGGTTTGGGGTTTGGAGTAATATAGGGACCCACAAACGCACCTAGACAAACACCATAAGATTGGGATATCCCACCCAAAAGTTTTTGTTTGGTTTCTGTTTTGGTTCCTGATAAGTGCGGTATATTCTACCAGAATCCAGAACTGTATTGAGTTTGTGAACCACTACTGTGCTACTTCTTAAGACCCCAGTGTTATGCCTTTCGGGGGTACGGCTCGTGGCTTCAAGTTTTGGCTTCACGATACACTGTCCCGCTTGGTCTCTCAGTCTTGAGCTGGGCTGAGCCGGGGCACCCCAATATTGAATAAGATGCAGTTGAATTTGCTTTAGGGGTTTAGGGTGTTTAGGGTTTAGGGGGCTGAGCGAAACCCTAGAGCTCTAGAGCCAAAACTCCACGCCGGGCCACTGTCGGAAGATGGCGAGCACGGCAGTGTCACTTTCGGGCTGCCCCGCCACCTGCATAGCTCTTCGTCTGTAACCCTAAAAATTCTATGAAACTAAACCTTCTATGCATCTCAATCCCTACGACCTACGCCTTAGATCCTCAACCCTGGGCGCTTTGAAAAGCTAGCTGAGATTTTCTTCGCGATCTGTCCGCTTTCCCGGACAATCTGCGTGCACAGCACCTTAACCCAAAACTAAAGCCCAAGCTCAGTAAAGCTATAAAGCACAACCCCCAAAACACCATAAAGCTACATGTAGCCTCATCAACCCTAAAAAGCGCTTCAGGGACTCTTAACTAAGGGAACCCTTTAAAGAATCCCTTAAAGGATCCCTTGCAGGAGTCCTTGAAGAATCCCTTAAAGAAACCCTTAAAGGATCCCTTGAAGGAGTCCTTAAAGGATCCCTCAAAGGAACCCTTAAAGGAACCCCCGAAGACGAGCCTGCTCGAGGTCACGGAGCGGCGTGAGAAGTGCAAGGACGTTTTTGCCTTGGCTCAAAAAGAAACCATGGGATTGTGAGTTTAGAGTTTTGGGTATAAGAACTTTGAACTTAGGGTTCTATAAGAGTGTGGGTTTAGGGTTTAGGGCTTAGGGTTTGGGTTTCAGAGTTCAGGGTTTCTTGGTTTCTTAGAGTCTCCAGTTTGGGGGGCTTAGGGTGAACGAGTGGGTAAGGGCTTAGGGTGAACCAGTGGGTAAGGGCTTAGGGCTGGGATTTGCGGGAGCAGACAGTCTGAACGGCAGAAGATTTGCAGTGTTTTGGGGCCTGTGCACGTTGGAAGCCTGGGACAGGGCACATCCACTGCAACCAGGCATCCTGAGATATGAACCCCACACCATGCGGTCTGTCTGCATCTCTGCCAATGGCAGTTGAAAAGGCAGTTGAAAAGGCCATCCAGCCAAATGAAACGATGGATCAACATAACAGAGATGCCGCAAGCCGAAGAATACTCATGACATCGCCCTATACCCCGAAACCCTAAACCACTCAACCCTAAATCCTAAACCGTGGCTCTAGCCGCTCTAGCCTTGTTCAGCGGATGGGCAGAAGCTCAGAGGGTTCTGACTTCTGGGCATAGGGCTTTGCTCTGTCCGTCGGTTTAGGGTGAAGCTCGCCGATTCTTCTGTCGAGTGACGAAGCTCAGCCTCTGCATCCTGCATCGCCTGCTGCAAAGAAAGCTTTAAGGTTTGCCCTAAGAGTCTATGTGACGAGGCTTTTGGGTTGGAGTTGGGGTTTCTCTTCGACACTCCATGACTCCATGGTACGTCTGTTTGTTTGGGTACCCTGTTCGGCCCGACACCAGCATCACCATCATATTTTTCTTCGCGGCCGTAGATGTGGACATCATCAAGGTTATCACCATCCTCATCAACATCGTGATCGCAACAACAAAACGACCATTGCAAGTTTACAGCCTCTTTGTCCCGAAGATAAGAAGCGTGCCCGCTTCCGGGTTCGAATATTAGCTTCATAGTAACCATATAGTACCCTTTGGATGCCGTTTAATACTATTCCCTACAGTCTCCGTAGTAACAATACCCTTCTAGTCCTGCACCCTGAACACTATCATGTCCCCCATAATCTCCTTCGTAGTAGTACCCTTATAGCACCCTGAATACTCTTACATCCCCCATAGTCGGGGGACGTAAGTAGGTATTTCACTAAGCTATAAGTACCATAACCCCGATTAGGTCCCCTTTTAGGGTACTTATAGCTCTACACAATACCTACTTGGAGCTACTTACTAAGTTCATCGACCCTCCAAGTAATACTACTCCGCAGAGTCTCCCGATTGTAAACAGTAACCCTTCAGGGTTACGAAGGGTCGGACCTTAGCGATCTTCTGGTCGTCCTCATTGCCAGCAGGTAAGGCCTGGAGCCGTGATGGGGAGCTTAAGGTCCCAGGTTCAGGGCCTTCGGCTTTGTGCGGTTTCAGGTTTATGGTTGAAGGTTTAGGGTTTAGGGTTCAGGGACTTCGGGTCTTTGCGGGTAAAGGTCTAAGGTTTATGGTTGAAGGTTCAGGGTTTAGGGTTCAGAGACTTTGGGTCTTTGCGGTTTAAGGTCTAAGGTTTAGGGTTGAAGGTTTAGGGTCTAGGCATTGAGTTACTGAGGTCTTTGGTTCTGCGTTCGGGCCTTACAGTCTGAGGCTAGGGTCCCTAAGGCTCCATGTAGCCATATAGTATATACGTAGGCCTGAAAGTACCTATATAGGAACCCCTTTAAGGCCTAAGTATATACTCTATGGCTACATGGAGCCTTAGTGGGTTGATGGTGTGGTTTGAGGTTCCGCGACAAGGGGCGAGGGCTCCGGGCTGCAATGGCGAGGTTTTAGGGAGTAGTGTGCAGCATGGGTGTTACAAGGATCTGTATAAGTTTGAAGATGCAGGGATTTCCCAGAGAGCCCAATACCCCTTAATTAAGGAATATGGCTTAAAGGGCTTCATATTATGGTTTAAGCTATATTCCTGAATTAAGGAGCATTGGGCTCTCTGGGTTCGTGCATCTAGGGTTAAACTGTACGGGCCTGGGACCTGTAAAACAGTCCCCAACAACTTATTGGATCGTTTTCATCCTCTTGGCTGCTCCTATTGCTATTATTCATTACAGACTTGCTATTAACTGATTACTATGTTCAACATGGTAACCATCATCACCATCATCATATGCCACATCACCATCGTCACCATCACCATCACCGATGTTATCTTTCTCATCATTGCTGCGATGTCAACGGCAATGATTACTACATTGCCAGTCTTGCTGCTCTCATTCGTTTTGGAACCCCCAACCACCAAAACTACACAGTCTCGAGGACCAAACAGCCGGACCGAAACAGGCCCGACCGGGCCTTTCGCTTCTTCGATGTGGTTGGCAGAGCCCCAGCGCTTTCCTGCAACAAGGGTCTACCTGGATCGTGGTCTATGGGAGTGTGTCAGTTTAACTTTAACCCTAAGGCTCAAAATGGCCCAAAAGCCTTATATAGTATGGTCTTTGGGCCCAAAAGCCTTAATATATGAGTCCTTAAAGCCTTAGGGTAAGGGTGTATGGCTTCTAGGAGCGCTTGCAGCTTCGGTTTGATGACTCAGCGTAGGACTTGAGCCTTCAGTCGTCTCTTTCGCTTGCCTTGCTTTCCTGCTTTCGGGGTGTAGCTCTACAGTGGGTTATACAGAAAGGCGTGATGCATTCTAAAGGCGTGGGCAGTACATGGCAGCTGGACTTTTCAAGGAGCGCATTGCGCTGGCTTCGGGTTTCGGAATTCAGGGTTTCGGGTTTTGAGTACGTAGCGGAGCATTTCGCGATTAAGGCTCCCGATACAGGTGAGTATGGCATCGGGACTAACATGAAACTGGAAAATCCAGAATTTCTTTCGTGGATTTCGGGGAGTCGATGTCAATGCAACTTTGGGATCTGAGGCTTTACAAACTCTGTTGGAGACAGGCTTTTGGTCACGGCTAAAGCCCCGAACCCTAAATCCCAAAATCCCTAAACCCCCTAAACGCCAAGCCCTAAAACTCCAAACCCTAAATCCCGAACCCTAAACCCCCTGAACCCTAAATCCCAAAATCCCTAAACCCCCTAAACGCCAAGCTGGCCTGCAGGATCTTCTGCAGTCGGGAGATGCCCTGCGCAGAAGTCATGAACCCGAATGGTCCTAAGTACCTAACGGTTTCGGGTTGTTGGCTTCAGGGTTTAGGGTTTAGGGGTTTTGGGGTTTTGGGTTTAAGGTCTACAATCCTACATCTGGGTACTGTAGTTCTCTAAAGTAAGGCCCCTTTTTCGGCCCCCAAAAGTATACAGCACAGTATACAATGGACCCGAAAGAGGGACCTTACTTTAGAGTTATGGTTTGTGTAAGTATCCCTCATAAAGGAATGAAATTAGGACCCTTTGGGGAAGCCAGCTGGCAGCGTCGTTGGAGAGCCCTCACCCCGCGTTTAGGGACTGGGGCTTAAGGTTTTAGGGTCTAGGGTTTAAGCATTCCTACCGTACGACCTTACTGGGGGGGGGGTGTAAGATGATGTAAAATGCAGCTTAACTAGGTGGGGCTGTTCAAGCTTTTGACAAATATTAGTAAATAAGATCCTCTTAAGCCCAATAAGGGAAATGTAAAATGTCCCAAAGCCCTACCTAGTTAAGGTATATTTCTTAAGAAACGGTTGTGGAGTCTCTCTGGGTAGGAGCCAAAAGATACGACGCTGGCAGAACCGCTCCTCAACCTCATCCCGACCCCTAAACAGCTTGGTTGTTTACCTTAGTTGCTGAGTTCATAAGCCCTAAAAAATCTACACTTTTAGTTTTATAGTGGGTAATATTACCCCAAAAAGTGTAAAGTGTATCCACTCAGCTACTAAGTTACTGTTCGATGCTGCTGGTTTTCAATCTTTCGCCAGGTATAAACGGGTTCAGGGTCAAAGTGGCTGGGATGATCCCGACCCCTAAACGGCTTGGTTTGCTGTACCTTTTGATGTTGGTTTTCTAGGTTTGCAATGTATAGAAGGGTTCAGGGTCAAAGTGCCTGGGAGACTGTGGTTGAGGCATCCGGGGTTCAGAGCTTACCTAGGCATGCTAGGGTTTAGAGCTTACCTAGGCCTTTTGGATTTTAGAGCTTAGTTCGGCACGTTCGATTTCCGCTTGTAGTGACTATTCTGAACAAATCAGTAGGCTTAGGGCTTAGCTTCGTGTCTACACCGATCACACCTCAACCTTAACTGCTACCCAGAGGGGTCGTTGACATGGCTGAAGGCGTAAAGCCATCGGTGTTGGAGTCTGCGAATGGACATGCAATCCCCACCTCGCCTCTGCACGGCCTCTGTCTGTGACCTCCTTCACGGAGTTCTGCCGGAAGCTAAAGTCCTTCGTTGACATTGTGCGGACCCTGACTACAGGGTTTGGGGTTTAGGCGGGCACACAGGTTTGTCAGGGTTTACCGTCGGTAAGATACAAGGCTTTTAAGGTTTGGAGCACGAGCCCGCACTCAAAAGAAAAGGCAAATCGCAGTGCAGCCGCTAAATCGCATAACAAGCTCCGCACCAATGAAGCTAGATTCCCTGATCTGCTAGAGCCACGGATTTTGTTGCTTTAAGGGTTCAGCTCCGCACTCCTCGCTCTTGCAAGAGTATCAGCGCAGCCGGTGTTGTCGGCTCCATGTAGACTGCTCTGAAGGGCTCATATCGACGCCGGACTGGCTTGGGCCAACGCTACGCCCCAACGAAGGGCGATCGATACACCACGGTATTTGTCGAAGTTGCCATCGTAGTTATCCCGATTGACACGGCCATAGATCATGATTGAGATCTCCCTCGGGTGCAATTGGTTCAAACAAGTCAGCTGCTCAACCTGGTTGAAGAACAAGCGACCATCCACGTCAGCCGGAGTTGCGTAGGCAGCACCCGGATTCGGATCCACCGGAACTGGGTCGATTGGAGGTGCCATAGGGGCTGTCAACAGATCGTCCCCACCACCACATTCAATCGTAACACCTTCACCCGCGAATAGGCGCATAATCTGGCGCTGCTTGGTGAAATTCGTGCTATTGATCGAACCCTTCAGCTCCTCATAGCATGAGGATAGTTGGAGCCGATGTACATACTATAGCTATAGCTATAGCTATAGCTATAGCTATGGCTATAGTAGCTATACGATACCATACCATACCAGTACATGCCATGCAGTCGGTCGTACATATGGTGGCACTAAAGTACCTGTATAGCGACTACTTTAAAGCCAAAGCATATGCTAGAAGAGAACCTGGCTTAAAGTTTAGGGATTCAAGGGGATCTCACAAGATTCTTCGAGAACCTGGACCTACCGGGCTTCAAGCCTTACAAAAGCCCTAAACCTACGGTCTGGCATCTGATGGTTTCGGAGGATGCGGTATACTTGGAGGTTCATGGGTAGCTATAAGTAGGCTTATAAGTAGGATAACTATAGTTATAACCTATGTTAGGGGACTTATGACCCTACTTATAACTACCCATGAACCTCCAAGTAGGGGCATGTACTGGTTTAAGCATGTTGGAGGACGCGCTGCACAACTGCGAATTTCAAGCTCCTCAACCCTAGGCTACGAACAGCCCTAGACAACTAAATTTACCCCCCCCCCCCGACCCCATACAACCAGAACAAGCTGAACCATGAAGTTTAGTTGATTGAAGCCTCAAACCTCGACAAACTCTATACAAACCCTACCCACCCCCAAACCATCACAAATCTCAGGGTTGAGGCTGAAGGGCTCCAGGGCCATAGGGATTAGGGCTGGCAAACCTAAAGCCTAAAACTAACTCACTAAATCGCACGGAAAACAAACCCTGAGCCCTAAGTCAAAAGCCTGAAGCGTTGACCTGCAGGTGAAGAATATACATAATTAGAGGAATACCATTCCATCGGCTTCCATGTTATGAATATGCCAGAACCCTATTCTAGTTCTAACTCGTCAGACCTCTATATACGATTTTGCTCGTATCCAGCAAGAACCGGTCCTCCTCCTGGTTGACAGAGCCCAATGCCTTGTCTTTGCAAGAAAGAATGGAGGTGTTGGTGGTCTGGAGGGGCTCAGGGTGTATGTGGATTTTGGTCCAGGTCTAGGGTTTAGGCTTTTGGAGGGTTCGGGGCTTACTTGGAGGTTCAGGGGTAGATATAAGTAGGGCTATAAGTTCCCTGATATGGGTTATAAGTATAGTTCTCCTACTTATAACCCTATTTATAACTACCCATGAACCTCCAAGTAGGCTTGCGGAATAGATGTCAAGGCTCCATGGACTGGGCATTTACCGGAGGATTAAGGGTCGAGTCCGTGTCTCGAGCAGGTGGGCTTGAGGCTTTCGCAGCAAGGTTCGTGTCCGGGATTACGACTGAGGCTTTAGCCTGGAGGGTGGAGGGGTCAAGCCTGGAATTGGGGGCCAGCTTCCGTCAACGATCCAGTGCTGTGACACATTGACAGGTTCGGCTAGATGGGGTAGATTCATCAGCATCACAAGCCATGAACAGCACCATCCCTGAACGCTCCTTCCAACCTGCAGCCGAAAGGAATACATGGAAGTTCTGCTGGATGGACCGCTTTTTGCCAAGCCAGGAATTTTCGGCATCCAGAAACAAACCTACGTCTGAGAAGATAATATCGTTGATTTATTTCGAAGCCCAAAACCCTAAACCCAAATCCTAATCCCACCATGCAGGGCTCAAGACACTTCCAATCAAGTTGGGTGTTGAAGGCCAATTCACCATGATGAGGCGAGTAACCCTGGAATGAACTATTAACGCAACCACCTCTCCGTGGACAATTTAGGCGACGTAGGCTAAAGATGACAGTAACACTGCAAACCTTGCATTATTCCTTTCGAAACCTGGATCTGTAACACTGTATGTGTTAAACCCTCAACCATATCCCAAAACCCAAGCCCTAAACCCATCAACCTCAAAACCACTAAACCCCAGGCCCTAAACCCTATCCCGAAACCTAAACCCCTAAGCTTTAAACCCCAAACCCCTCAACCCTTAACCCCTTTGCCCTAAAAGCCCCAAGACGTCAGCCCTAAACCCTAACCCGCAAACCCCAAAAACCTCAGCCATCCGTAGCCGAAGATGCGTTTAGCTGGGCCTTAAAGCTCCAGGCGCCATCGAGCTGGACCTTGCCGCCAGCCTACAAGGATGAGGGTTTAGGGGTTTAGGGGTTTAGGGTTTAGGGTTTAGGGATTAGGGGTGTAGGGGTTTAGGGTTTAGGGTTTAGGGGTTTAGGGTTTAGGGTTTAAGGGTTTAGGGGTTTAGGGGTTTAGGGTTTAGGGGTTTAGGGTTTAGGGTATAGGGTCTAGGGTATGTAGGGTTGAGGGTGTAGGGTATAGGGGTTGAGGGTATAGGGTATAGGGTTTAGGGGATAGGGTTTAGGATGAGGAGCTTTGTCGGGTCATTGCTTACAATTTAGGGTGTAGGATGGTTTATGGTTCATAAGGTTTAGGGTTTGGAATAGTTCACGTAGGGGTTCAAGGTGTTAAGGTTAAGGTATCTGGGGTTTCGGTCTCAATGTTGTTTCAAGGTTGGCTCGGAGCTTGATTAAGACTTTTGATGCCCTGTTTTAATTAGGCCTTACTTGTGTTTGGAGCATAGGCATTCCTAGGGGTCGGTGTTGTTGGCAGGGTCTTGAACTTGCAATGTGAAGAATGTAGAATGTAGATAAATCTTGTATGTTGAAGGTGTGCGATTGATGTGTGTTGAGGATACTAAGCTAGCTTACCTGGGCTTTTAAGCAACCAGGGAGAAAAAATACAAACTTTTATTTCATAATAGTTCCTTTAAGAAAAAGGTATTAAAGTATGGTACTCCAAAGCTCAGTTACTTCATGCAATGTTCAGAGTAGGACCAAAACCCTAACCCCCAAGATTTCGTATGTAGGAGCCTCAAGGTTACTGCCTTGGGTTTCTGTTCAAGGACCTAGGATCTAACTGTTCTTCTTCGTTTGGCGTTTTGGCAATGATTAATTCAGGTCTGGCGAAGTTGTACGAACAGCGCGGTAAGACATCATATAGGGCTGTATGCGCATTAGAGCTGACGACGTCCCGTGTTCAGTGCTTCAGGCTTGAGGTCTCGAATTGTGATCTAGGGTGCCAATGAGTGATCTCAGGCGTCGGGCCACTCGCTACAACGATCCCTTGATGGAACCGCCAGGTTACTGTGGGATACAGATCGCGGGACAACCCGGGGACAATCTTGTTTAAATACTGATGTTACTAAACATGTTGATGGGGACCACTGCTAACATGGGGCCATGCTGCAAAAGGTGCGACCACAACTCAACTATATACCATGCCAAGCTCCAAGTATCATGAAGAAAACAACAACGTTGGGTGCTAAGGCACACCAGCGAAGATTCCCATCGTGGTACCCGTATACTGTCATTGCAGAGGAACCCCCCGAGGCGAGAAGTTTCGGGATCCAAATCGAAGGTTCAGCTCACTTCACGCCCTTGTTGCAGCGGTGCTGTGGTCTATGACAGCGTCGAAAGCAGAGCCGAAATTACGTCGTCTGACGGAGCCCAAAACTGTAATCCCTGTACCCTGTCATTCCTTCATAGATGCCCGAGAGCCCATCCTCAAGGATCCAAGTCTCCATAAAGAAGCTACTTAGTACATAGTTGGGCCCCAAAAGTATATACTACACGACTACCTAGAGGCCTCACAGTAGCAGTTCCTTTTTTGGGGTTCATACTTAGAATCCTTTAAGGTAATCCCAAAAAGGAACTACTATGGAGCCTATGGGTATACTATTACTTGGACCCTGCTGACCCTCCAATCCTGTCATTGGGTAGGTCCTAAGGCCCTATAAGGTTCAGGGATCCGAAAAGTCCCGCCCTCAAGCTGTCAGGCCTCGCGACACATCCCACCACCGCATTTGCCCATGGCTTCGCTGGGATTTGCTGCTTCCTTTTAGGGTCCAAGTGCCCAATAAACGGGTACTTGATTTCGGGGTATAAATATATCTGTAGGTTCGTTTGCCGGGGCCTGCGTGTGTATTAGGTATTTGGACCCGCAAGGTGACAACAAGTGCCAGCGATGCGCAGTGGACAACTGAAAGATTAGCTTTGGTGCTTGTCGCACCGCGCATGCTTTAGGGTCCTGGGTGGGATGACTCCAGCGCAAGTTGATTCCTACTGGACGACTTTCGCTGTGGCTGTCTCAAGCCGAAGTGTATCGGAGTAGCTTGAACTCAAGGCGAGGGCACAGGCTCTTGGTATTCGGTACACAGTACCTCTGCTACCCTCCAGAGCTCTCCCAACCCCTCATTTGGGTTACCCTTCTACTGCGGAAGTCCACCCTATCTTGACCAAAAAGTACCACAGAGAAGACAAGGAGCTTCAACAATTCGCAACGCGCTTCCTGTGTAACCCCGGGATGCATGATCTTGAGGATCTTGATATGGCTTTTGGGTATATAAATATGAATAAACATATATATATATACATACATGTATATATTTATTTATTTATTTATAATTGTATGGAGACTAGAACAAGAGCAGATTGTTACCAACAATACAGGCCCTTTATGTGTATAGTGAGTGCGTGCACCCTGCCATTGCTGACAGCCTCGCACCCAACAAACACCCGAGTTTGGGTCTGAATCCCAGAAGGAATCGACAGGATATAAGACGCCACCGTTGTTCGTGTCCTCCGAGCTCCCCTATACGAACCGTAAGATCCTACCTTAACATTCCAAAAGCCTACCTTTAACAGTTAACAGCCAAAAGCCCCGTAAACCCAAACTTCCAAACCCGAAGCCCCCAGCTCTGATAAGGACCCCTAACTCTTGATCCTAATCCTCAATGTTGAGCCCTAAGCGCTATTCACCCAACCCTACACCCTAAATCCCTAAACCCTATACACCCCAAATCCCAAAACCCTAAACCCTAAACCCCAAATCCCATGAGCCCTAAGCCCTCTGACTCTTGGACTCCAGGCGCTCAGGAGGTTGACCAGCTCCTGCGTCGAAAACTTCTGCAGGCCTCCGATCTTCACGGAACGCTTTGAGATCAGGGTGTAGCGCTTTGTTGAGATTGCGAAAAGAAGGAACCCTATCCAATTCCCCTTAATTAAGCAATGTAGCTTAAATCATAGTATGAAGCCCTATATAATTTAAGCCATATGCCTTAATTAAGGCTTATTGGGCTCTCTGGGTACCTGACCACAAATAACCTACCTTTTCAGGGTCCCCTAAAATGCCTTAATTAAGGGATTAGGGGCTCTTCGGAATCCTGAAGAAAGTCGGACACCCTCATTATAAGAACCCCTATGCCCTGAGGAAGCTACCCTCTCACCGATTCAGGAGAACCGGTCCTGCTTCGTGATGATGTTAAGGGCTCGTGCCAGCAATTCGGCTGATGGACAAAATCCTGCATTACCTTAAGGACCCTAAACTATGGGAATTATGAAATATTCCTTATAATGGGTAATGCAGGATTTTGTCCATCAACCGTTGCAACAGCTGCAACAACCCTCGGATTGTAGGAGCTATTCGGAGCCGAAGCCCTGAAACCTGATGTCATAGGGACCCTTAGGGGGGTAGGGGGAGGGGGGGTAGGGGGCCTTAATGCCCATAATAAGGACCTAATAAGGACCTAATAAGGCCTATTTAAGGAAGTATAGTCCCCTACCCCCNGGGGGTAGGGGGCCTTAATGCCCATAATAAGGACCTAATAAGGACCTAATAAGGCCTATTTAAGGAAGTATAGTCCCCTACCCCCCTCCCCCC
Organism: Symbiodinium sp. clade A Y106; assembly: GCA_003297005.1. Classification (NCBI taxonomy): domain Eukaryota; class Dinophyceae; order Suessiales; family Symbiodiniaceae; genus Symbiodinium; species Symbiodinium sp. clade A. The sequence goes on along the minus strand of BGNK01003700.1, from coordinate 17,639 downwards.
TACCCCCCTAAGGGTCCCTATGATGATGATTGTCTGCATCTTTGGGCCAGAGCGGATCATCAAATAGGGTGTCCAGGTATGGACGTGTGTGTGTGTATGTATATCTGTATTTACATATTTTACGTACATACCTTATGTACATACCTACCTGCCTGCCTACATACAAACACATGTACATATATGCATGGTCCCTAATCGTAGGTACTTAGGGTCTGGCAAAAGGTACAAGGAAGGTCGAGGAAGCCCGGTCTTGAGATGCACCAGTGAGATTACGGAACAACTCCATGGGGTCGAGCCTTGTCTACACGGCTGGGCCTTGCGGTTAAAGTCTGGAGAGCTGGGGGAGCTGCTGCTGCAACAGAAAGTGATGCTGATTGTGGCCCGAGATGAACTGTAAGGACAGAAGGCATTGTCGGAGAGGGTGAGACCGAGACGGGGTTGGACAAAGAACAAAGCACGCACATCAAGGATCAGACTGCAGCAGGACATCTACTACGCCTTTGGGATTCGAATACTCCGTCCGTTGGAGAACCAGGCCTCCCACTTCGTTGAGATGTTTGGCAACGGCCGACAGCAGAGGAGGCGCCTGGAACCAAAGCGCTTGTTATATCAGCAACAGTTGTTCTATTTCTGATAATGGTGATCACTTTCATAATGGCATAGTCTTAGTATTGGTAACAATGATAGTCATGGTAGTATATAATAGCATAATAACGGCAACAGCGGTAGCAATGTTGACAGCAGTATAACTATCATGGTACTAGACATGATCAAGTAATTAAAAGCAAGAAGTAGCAATGATAGTACTACGTTATGTACACATCGCTCGTTGTCGTGTTGGCTAGTCCCCGGACTGAAGTCACCGGGATCGGATGGCAAAGCTCGCTGGAAACCCGGTTCAAGGTGCCCTGGAGTAGGACCCGGGCCAGAAAGATCAAGCTTGCAAATTAAAGCATGCACGTTTCAGATGAAGTGTTCCGTTCAGTGACCCTGCCACAGCTCAATGAAATGCCTAGAAGACCCGAGCACATGTAGAACGAAAAGCCAGTACAGGCTTTTGTCTAAGTACACTGCATGCACACATACATCCAGACACCTACCCATACACGCACAACATACATTCACATACATATCTACATACGTACATACATACGTACATACATACCGGCAGACCGCCTTTTGTCCACATGTGTGGTATCAAAACTTCCGAGTTCGGGCCTACGGACTCTAAGGGGCATCTCGTTAGCTAGAGTTTGGGGCTAAGGTTCGGGGCAAAAGCTGTGATGATATGTAAGAGCTTCAGAGTCTGGGATTCAGGGTTCGGGTTTTAGGGTTTATGCCTGGGGGCTTCAGTTCAGGGTTTAGGGTTTGTGGTAGAGGATGGTAGAGGGTTTAGTGTAACGTTTAGGGTTTAGGGATCACGGCATTCCTATCTTTAAACATGAAGCTTCACCAACACCCTCAGCCCCAAATCCTTCCCTGCCAAATCTTCTTTTCCGTAGAACGCTGAGGGCCCGAGGCCCCCCGAACACCCCAGCAACCTGGGTCATAAACACTTATACCCTAAACCCTAAACCCCTAAACCCTAAACCCTTAACATAGGGGCCGTCATAGTTAGAATAGGGTTTGGGGGTATGTATTATATATGTATATATGTTAGTTACCTTAATTTAGGGCCTTCATAGTGAGAACAGGGCCTGAGGGTTTGGGGGAATATTTATTTACAATAGTTCTACTAAGAAGCCCCCCCACAGTGGAATTTGGTAATCATGCAGGCCCCCGTATAGTACCCCACAGCCCGTCAAGAGCACAGAGTTTCAGGGACCAGCTTTTGCGGGCAGCCATCCATGCCTGTGGATGTTGCGCTTTGGCCTCAGCATTCTTCAGGGTTGAGTTGGATTTCGGGGTGTAGTGTTCCGCCTGAAGGCTGAGAGTAAAGATTTCTGGAACCAGGAGTTTGAGGAAGAGGCTGCTAAGTGCTAGATGCCCGGAATGATGACTTCTTCCCACAACGGAGGCATCTGCTGCACCGGGGACGGGGGGCAAACTTGCTGCCGTCCGAGTTTCGCCTCTACCCTGACCCTGACCATACACCTCAAGACTAGACAATAAGCTACTTAGCTGCTTCCCAGAGGGTACCATGTACAGTTCGGGGGGATGCTTCCCCAAATCATTCTTAGCAATTCCCAATATAGAAACACAAACTCTACCATATAGGAACTTCTGAACCTTTAACTCTTAACCCTTGTAGTACCCTTTTCGAAACCCTTAAAGGAACCCTAATGTCAAAACCTTATAGGTACTTTGGACCCTTTGGGCTTGGCCCCGAAATCCGATGAGTGTGTGTCTCTGTGTGCGTGTGTGTCTCTCTCTCTCTCTCTCTCTCCCTCTCTCCCTTTCTATACGGTATGGTGTTGGTAGATATATATATATATAGATTATACATATCAACACCATACCGGAGTATGTGTACATTATATGTTTGTGTTGAAGTGCGAGAATACTTCAGAGCAATAACAGAAGCTTTATGCAGCCGGCCCAAACCAGAATACCAGATACCTCGGTAAGGCCGCCGACACCTGAAGCCCTAAACCGCAGGCTCATAACCGAAACCGTTAACCAAAACCCCCTGAACCCTATAAATCCTAAACCCCTGAATCCTAAAGCCCTGAACCCTAAACCCCGAAACTGTGCCTAAATTAAACCCCTAACCCTAAAGCCCTAAAGCCCTAAAGCCCTAAAGCCTAAACCCTAGACCCTTATCTTTTTTCTGCGGAAAGCAGAGCAGGAAAACGAAGATTCTTCAAGCACCGGGCCGCTGATGAGACTTGCGAACCCCCTTACGTGGGATTCCAAGGGTTCCTTTAAAGGTTCGTTTAACGGTTCTTGGAATGGTTCCTTTCAAGGTTCCTTTAAAGGTCCATTTCAAGGTTCCTTTAAGGGCTCCTTTGAGGGATCTATGAGGGTACCATTACAACCTAGGCTTTGGGCACCGTTTTGCGGTCTGTATGGTTTAGGCTTTATTGAAAGTTTCAGGAAGCTTTAGAGATCAGAGATTGGGGGCTGTTTTGACACTATGGTTTCCGTCTTTTGGTGCTGGGACACAATGAGGTCTCCCAGGGAACTCGGAAATGACGAACAAAACTGGCACTATGGGTTCCCTGCTATAGTGCTATAGTCATACTTAATAAACCCCTAAAGCCCTGTTCTACGTATTTATCAAAGCCCCTAAATTACAGGTGCTGGGCTGAAACCCTACCAGCTCCCCGAAACTCCAAACTCCAGATTGGGTGGTTGTCCAAATTATGGTCCCTTGTGGGGTCCCTATTGTAATACGGCACGTACTATTTAGGGTACCCAAAAAGGGACCTTAATTTTGACAACTACCCAGATGGAAGCGCGAATCCTAAATCCGAAACTAACCCTTACCAAGAGTCTCCATTGTAATTCGTTTTTTGTTTTATTAATGGTTGGGATCCTACAAGGTAACCCAAGAAAGGAACTACAATGGAGACTCTCGGAAATGCCGCCTTAAACCCAAACTCTAAGCCTCTTTGCTACCGACTACTCCTGCCCTAAAGTCGAATCCTAACCTCCATCCTAAACCGAAACCTAAGCTCTAACATAGGGGCATTAATAATTGGAATAGGGTTTTGGGGCCCAGTATACTATAATTATACTAAGGAACTCCCAAAACAGTACAGGTGCTTATTTAGCCCTATATTATATGTCCTGCATCCGGAAGCCTCAGACTCCCCGGATTGGCCCGAGCCCGGGTGAAACCGCTGATGACGATTTGAAGGATCAGGAGACTTAGGGCTTAGGGTTTAGGGTTTAGGTGTTTAGGGGTTAGGGTTTAGGCGTTTAGGGGTTAGGGTTTAGGTGTTTAGGGGTTAGGGTTTAGGCGTTTAGGGGTTAGGGTTTAGGTGTTTAGGGGTTAGGGTTTAGGCGTTTAGGGGTTAGGGTTTAGGTGTTTAGGGGTTAGGGTTTAGGCGTTTAGGGGTTAGGGTTTAGGTGTTTAGGGGTTAGGGTTTAGGGGTTAGGGTTTAGGTGTTCAGGCTTTAGGGTTTAGGGTAAGCAGGGTTATAAATCAGATACGGTAACTTTCTAGCAATGGTTGCATACAGCCACAACTAAGGTACTTGTAACCTTTGACTTACATATACTCTTTACCACATATAGCCCAAAATAAAGGCATCTGTAACCTTTAAGGGTTCCTTTAATTTAAGGCTTCTTTTAAAGGGTAAAGGGCTTTAGGGTCTACAGGGTTTACGCTTTCTTGCTAGGTCCCGTGATCCTCCAAGCGTAGGAAGTTCGTCGACAGGCTTCAGGCCGCAAGAGGGGGCAGAGTCGGTTTAGGGTTTAGGGCTTTAGGGTTTAGGTTTTAGGGCTTTAGGGTTCAGGGTTTTCTGCTTTGGGCGTTTGGGCTTATAGGGTGATTTGGGGTCATTGACAATAAGGACAGAGCTCGTTGGGGTAAACTGCAGTATAAACAAACTGTACAAAAAAATGAGATACGGATGCTAACCTGCCAGTAATCTCAGACCTGTACAATACCTACATTGCCAAACAAGTGGGACCCTGAAATCCAAACCTCAATGCCGCTTTCATCAGCGCTATCCACTATCGCTGGTATTTAGGTATAGTTGTTGGTTAGCCAAAAACACTAATTCTTTAGGATTTAAGATTTCGGAGCTCTTAGATAAGTGGACCATATTGTGTAGGGCTTAGAGGTTCGGGGATTTGGCGTTCAGGGATTTCCTTAGTTAATCCTAAAAACAGAATCTTAAACCCTGCAGCAGAGGCGAGGTTCACAGGGGTTTATAATTTCACTCTGGTTTAGATCTTCTTCCTGCGCTTCTGTCTCGCTGCTAGCTGACGGAGATGCGGCGACTCCTTGCGCAAAGGGCCGGGGGAAGAACCCAGAGCTACAATACCCGTTCCTGTAAGGGTTCCTTGAAGGGTTTCCAGAGAGACAAACACCCATCTACGTCAGGAATCATAATAAGCAGCCGTCTCCAGTGCAGGTATATATAACGTGTATACCTTGACCTGCGGAGATACATTGCTCACTCAAAGCTAGAAAACTATACTGCGCCACCGGGCTGTCTGGGTAGCACCAAACCCGCGGATTTTCGGATCAGCTGATGTTGAATTTCCCGAAGCTTCCAAATACCGACACCTGGGTAATACAGGGTTTTCATCAGAATCAAGATTTGTAGTATACTAAAGTCTGGTTTTATGGGGGCTATAGGTGGGCACTGTCTGTTACTCATTGGTCCCACCCCCACGGTACTTGACTATCATGGAACTTTTACTTGGAAACCTACCTTTCTTGTCCCATGTGTGACTATCGTGGGCAGCATCTTGCACACGGCCCTTCATGCTTTCGCGCAACTTCTACAATTCGATCTATTGCATGCTGGCTTCAACATTCAGATTGGAGGCTTGGATTTTGCGGCTCCTCAGACTGTTACTGCATACACGCCGCGGCTGAAAAGCCACACAACATAAGGGAATTGCCTGATGTGCAACCCTGAACGCCTGATTTGCGACCCTAAACCAGGTCCTTGGTGATGTCCCGCATGGCTTCAGGATAGTGCACCTTCCTTGTTTGTTCGTCAAGGAGAACTTTCACGAAACAGCATACCACATGCAAGTGAACGAACATGACTTTCGAGAATGTGCGGTGATTCTTAAAATTTCTCAAACCATGATAACGCATTAAAGCAAAAAAGAAGGTTTAGGGCATGGCGTTTCCAATCAGGAGGCGCAGCCACAACACGAGCCCCCTTCATATGCAGACAGTCTGAGCCTGCAACCCAGAGCAGGCATGCTTTACTTCAAACATGAAGGAGCGCCAGAAGCATTCTAAACGACAACACATCACAAGCACGCTGAAACGCTCGTAATGCAAACCAGGCTTCTTTCCAGCACCGCGGCCACCTGGACTTCGAGCCGTGGGGCAAGGGGGACAACAAAAACTGAACCCACTGCCCCAAACCCTAAACCCTAATCCCTCCTAAACCTATAGACCCCAACCCTATAAACCCTAAACCGCAAATGCAAGTAACCCAAATCCAAAGTCTCCTGGGACTCTTGGTTTTCAGACTTCGCGACTGATTTTTGGGGTTACCCTTACAGGATCCTGTATATGAAAAAAGGTCCTGAAAGGGTTCTATAGCTATAAGGGCACTATTATAGTCTCCATTGTAGTTCCATTTTGGGTACAAGGGTTCTATAGCTATAAGGCTACTATTATAGTCTCCATTGTAGTTCCGTTTGGGGTACAAGGGTTCTATAGCTATAAGGGTACTATTATAGTCTCCGTTGTAGTTCCGTTTTGGGGGGTTAACCTTATAGGATCCTAAGAGTAAAATGGGTTAAACCAAAGAAACTATAATGGAGGCCATCGGGAAAGAGCACTATCTGGCCGTGTTGAGCGCTGGCACCAAAGGCGTCAATAAATAAGAAGCTATAGTAGGAAATTACTCACACTCTGTTCCGGTTATTCTAGGGGCAAAAATATTTACAACGGGGTTTAGGGTGCGCTATGGTATCGGAACAGGTGTGTGGGGATTCCAACGGGGTAGTGTTGGCAATTATTCCGACCGCTGTGAGGCCCTCTAGTAGAGAATTCCGTCAAGGAAATGCAGTCAGAAGCATGGTTCCAACCACAGGGGTTTAGGTTTTGGATTTAGGATCGGTCGATGGCCAAGGGCGTGAGTTTACGATCTTAGGACTTAGGGCATAAGGCTTATTGTGAGCTGCTCAAGCTGTGACGGATGTAAACGCAGCTCGTCAGCATCCTTCTCTCTACAAAAGCATTAAATAGTATGATAGTTGCCTTGGTGCCTGAATGCTCAGTAGTGAAGACAGTGTGAATAATTTGCTCCTGAAGCATACGCTGATTTTGTATTTCTCCATGTTTCGATTACAGACCACGTATCCCGCCGCCATTTACCTAGGCTTCCTTTCCGCGTGGAACAGCATCTACTATCTTGCGGCCGTGACCCTTTGTATAAGATAGAATACGGTCGAATAAACAAATGGCCCCAAACAAAACACACCAACTCACCAAGTGGCTCGCAGTCACCCGAAAGTACACGTTGACCCTCGCTTGGTCTGCATGATTCGGGCCCACTCCGTGGATCGTCTGGTGGTGCATGATGATGGCCTCACCCGTAACCTTAAACCTAAACCCTAAACCGATCCAAAAGCGTAGTCGAGGGCTTTAGGGTTCGAAGTTCAGGGCCTAGCCTTAAGGAGTGCAGACACAAGAAGTGACACCAACTCTCGCTTAAGCTCTTATGGCATTACAGGGCGACTGCCAGGATCGTAGTTGCTACTGTTAAGAGCCCAGTGTTCAGGGAGGAGAGTTGAGGCGGTGCACCCCAAAGTTGCAACCAGAAATTTCCCTCAACCCAGCTGGCTCACATCCGGACAAGCTTTTTGGTGTGCAACGTGCTTCTGTTGAGGAGCTGAGTTTACAGTTCTACGGCTTGTAGGTTTAACTTAACTATAGCGTTAACAGATAGCAGGTACCCCAAATTCAACGCGCTTGAGTGAATGTAGGGTGCTTGGGTGTCGTAGCTCTCAAGGCGAAAACGTTCCTTCCTCATTGGGTCGCCTCACTTCGAGCTATCGCCCCCGAATCAGAAGTGTGCTGAAACCAACTCATCCTGGTATCGAACCCCCCTTCCAAAAACAGCGACGCCTTCAAAACAGTGAAAGCTCGACTCGAAAGTATAGCCCTGAAACGCAGACCATCAAGCTCTAAAGCCTGTAAGCCCTAAGCCGAAGCCCCGTGAAACTTCACCGCAAGCTTTCAAGCTCGGCCCTTGTCTCTGGGCTTAGGGCGTAGTTGGAGGTTCATGGGCAGTTAGAACTGGAATTAAAGTACACTAATATGGGTAACTGTAGATATCCTACTTATAAGCACTATTTTCCCCTAAGGCTCAAACTGGCCCAAAAGCCTTTTGTATAATACGGTTTTTTAGGCCCAAAAGCCTTAAAAAATGAGTCCTTAGAGCCTTAGGGTTATCTACCCCTGAACCTCCTTAGTTGCTGAGTTCATAAGCCCCAAAAGTATACACTTTCAGTTTTACAGTGGGTAATATTATCCCCGAAAGTGTAAAGTGTATCCACTCAGCTACCAAGCCTCCAACCCAAAGGATCCATGTACCCAAATAGTATATACTTAAGCCTTAAAGTAGTCTCTATATTGGTACTTTGGGGCCAAAGTATATACTATTGGGGTACATGGGTCCTTTGGGCAAGCAGGGCTCAGGGTTTGGGGCTTTGGCCATCGGGCTGAGATTCTGGGAATCTGAACCCTCATTCAAGGCCCCTGGAATGCCTGACCCCCCAGACCTTCCAAAACCCCTTAATTAAGGAATATACCTTAAATTATAATAGTATCCCGAATATGTTGTAGGGTATATTCCTTATTTAAGGGGATTTTGGAAGGTCTGGGATGCCTGACCCTGCAAAACCTACCTATAGTGTTTCTAAATATGATTTCCCTACAAAAGTCCCGCAAAAGCTTGGCTATTTGGGGTTAAGCCTGAACCCCAAAACCAAAAACCAGTACACCTGATCGATCCCTCATGCTCTGTAAGAGGGAGTTTCGATAATGACCAACCCTGAACCAACTGCCTAAAGCCCACGACAAACCTTGAAACCTCTAAACCCTAACATCCCTTTAGGCACTAAACCTTATTGTTGGCCGACGGCTCAGGGTGCAATAGAGATAGTTTTGTTTGGGGGTATATTTGTGTAACTACAATAGACTTATGTAGAGACTGTATGAAGAGATACTAGTATATACTGAGTATTCAAAACAGTTACCCGCCACCACTCGGCAGCGCACCTGCCCCGGCGACGCTCTCACCGGAACCATGGCGGGCGCCTTGCAGGCGAGTGTAGGATTGCAGGTCTAGGGCTAACCCCTCTACATCCCAAGTGACCCCTGAACCCTAAACCCCAACTAAACGGCAAACCTTGGTGGACCCTCTACATCCCAACCAAACCCTTAACCCTCATCCCAACTAAGCCCCCAAACCCTAAACCACAACTAAATCAAACCCTAAATCCTGTACATTCCAACTAAGCCCATAGACCCTAAACCCCAACAAAAACCCTAAAGCCTCTACATCTCAACTAGACCCTCTACCCCAAGTAAACCCCGAACATTCCTTGAACCGGGAGCCCTTCCGTTGAATCCAGGGAGCTTGGATTCGGGTTTAGGGTTTAGGGTTTAGGGGTTAGGATTCGATCTCTGAGCCCCAAAATCCAAAGGCTTTAGCCTGTCAGGTCTCTTGGTGCCTGCAGTTCAGACCTTAAACCCTCCAAGAGCTTCCAAAATCCCTTCATTAGGGAACATACCTTAAACTATACTGGCATCCCTAAAATGATTCAAGGTATGTTCCTTAATTAAGGGATGTTGGAAGGTCTGGGCTAAGCCCCTAAGCCCTACCCCTGTGTTTGGTCAGATAAGGCGACCTTTTTCTCAGACTCCGCGGCTAATAAGCCAGCCCTGACTTCAAAAGCACATACTGTAGGGGCCTTTTTAATTGGAACTGGGCTGTTATAAAGGAGTCTACAAGGGTTACTACAAGGGCTGCTGTAAAGGTTTAGTGTAGGGGCTTGAATAATTAGAATTGGGTTTGGGGCCCATTATACTACAGTAATAATCAGTTCTAATAAGGAACCCTATAGTATAGGTAAGTATGAAGGCGCACTATATTATTCCGTCGACTTCTCAACTGTTCGCATCGCTGGACGCCTCGTCTCCCAGGTACTTTGCCGCGATATCCTGAAATGGAAAAGTTTTTTTGGTTTAAGCTTTCGGGATAATGGTTCAGCATACCTAGATTCAGCGTTCTCTTGGTGGGTCTCCGCAGAGAAACGCTACTGGTGTTTTTCTTTTGGGTTTTTCACATACAGAGCATCGGGCTTCCCACTACCTAGGATTTTGTGTCACGGTCTCTTCTGAAACGGGAACTTCAATCCTAGACCCCCAAATCCAAAACCGTAAGCCTTAAACTCTGAAAAGCCGACTGCTACAGCAAAGCGTCTGTCTGCCAACCGATGGGTCCGTCGAATTTGCAGAAGGCCTGATTCTAGCATCCATGGGGTCTAGGGTTTAGGGGACCTAGAAATACTGCTGCTCTTCCCCCCTTGTCTTACTCTTAGCTTCTACTGCTACGATTTGAGGTCGTTAGGTTTAAGCTTTCAGGGTTGGTGGAAGTCGGAGTCTATCTGCAACAGCCTGCGTTGCATAACCAATTCAGTAGAACTCCTTGTTGTAGCTTCGGCCGGTTTCCAGGTTCGTCAAGGAGGCATAAATCATCAGTCGCATAGTCCTGGACCAGCGTCCAAACAAAACGCCCCGCACCGGGTTTAGGGTTTAGGGTCACAAGCCGTCGTGCAATGTATTTAAACACTCAGTCGGACACTCAACCCTCACTCAAGCATCCCTGGGCCTCGTTTCCTATGTAATGTGGAATAATGTTCCGTCAACCCGAAGTATACCAAAACTTCTCACACCCATAGCTCAGTAATGTACTACACACACCACATCCTGAACCGTAAACTCGGAACCTCCAAGCCCTAAACCTCTGAACTGTATGCAGCTAGACTCATGGGGCTTCATTGCATTTCATTCTGGGGTCTTTCGAGCTTCTACATGTCGGCCCCTGGCAACTCCCAGTTCTTGTTAGCGCCCCAACCCACATCATGTCAAGGCTTGAGCGCTAAGGGTCTAGCTAGAGGTTTACCTATACGTCGCCCTAAACCCTCGGACCCGAAACCCAGAGCCCTTATACTTGCAAAACCCCATAATTGAGCTCTGGAGCCCTTATACTGGCCATTTCTCTACAGAAAGAACGCCTCCCCCAAACCCCTAAACTTAGAACTGAAAACCCTCGAGCCCCTAACTTTAAACCCTAAACCTCCTACACCCTAAACCCCCTAAACTCCCTATCGTCTATACCCTAAACCCTAAACCCCCTAAACTCCCTATCGTCTATACCCTAAACCCTAAACCCCCTAAACTCCCTATCGTCTATACCCTAAACCCTAAACCCCCCCTAAACCCCCGCCCTGTTGCAAACGTCGAAGCATGCGGCCTCTTGGAGTTTACGGTGGGAGCCCGGCGCGAGCCAAAGGTTCCTTCTTGGAGGGGTTTAAGACTTACCCTAAGGCTCTAAGGACTCTTTTTTTAAGGCTTTTGGGCCCAAAGACCATGCTATATAAGGCTTTTGGGCCATTTTGAGCCTTAGGGTTAGGGTATAGGGCCTATAGGGTTTAGGAGTACCTTAAAGGTACTACTTAAAGGGACCCTTAAAGGTGCTACTTAAAGGCACCCTTAAAGGATCTTACCCAGACCTTCCAAAATCCCTTAATTAAAGCCCTAAGGGTCCAAAGGACCCAATAATTAGGTAATCGGGTTTAGGATAGTAGTTATGTAGCTCAATATTTAGGAGAGTATATGATTATTAGGTACTTGGACCCTTAGGGTTAGGGTATAGGGCCTATAGGGTTTAGGAGTATTTCAGGGTTAGAATATGAGGTTTGGGGGGTTTAGGAGTTGAGTATAGGTTTTTGGGTTTAGAGTACAGGGTTTCGCAGTAATTCAGGGTTAGAATTTTGGGGTTTAGGGCATCGGGTGTAGGAGTTTTCAAGGCAAGGTGAGGCAAGAGTCTAGACTTTAGGGAGTTGAGGGTTCAGGGTTCCTATAAAGGTTAGTCGGCATTTAGGGTACCGGTGTAGAATTCAGGGTTTTGGGCTTGGCATAACAGGATTTTTTCCAGAGACGACCGACATCCCTGCAGCAAGCCTCGGTGGAGGGCACGTGCCCTCCGGAAGGGATTGATAGCAGACCAAACAAGTATCAACAACATTTACATCAGCAACAACAGCATCGTCGTCGTCGCCATCGTCATCATCATCGTCATCATCATCACAAGCACCATCATCATCAACTACATCATCAGCATGACCATCAACAGCAACACCATCATCATCATCAGCAGCATCACCATCATCATCATCATCATCATCAAAAACAACATCATCATCATCTCATGATGGACATCATCAACATCTTATTCTTAAACATCATCACAACTAGCACTGCGGTCCCTCAAGCACGGATACGAACACCGACACCGAGCCAGTCAGAATACTCGCCGACCATGAGAAGGCCAGTCAAAGACGCGAGTAACATCCAACGCAGCCCACCCAGCCCCTCATCAAGGAAGGTGCCTCCAGGCTCTAGAATGTGAGGGTCAAGGAATATCCCTTGCGGGTGTGGAGTCTACACTCATAAACCACACCATACAACGTACTAGGTTATGTGCTCGGGAGTTAGTGTACAATGCAGAGTCTAGTCAGTACCCAGACCTTCCAATATCCCTCTAGTATTGAATCTACCGTAAGTCATGTTACGGATCCTACTACAAGTGAAGATATACCTCAATTAAGGAATATACTTTAAATCATATTCTGGGTCCCACTATAGTTTTAGGTATAATTTAAAGTATATTCCTTAATTAGGGATATGGGAAGGTCTGGGTGGACAGCCCAGCTGCCCAGCATCATCCCGGGTGCCCGTTTCGCCTCACGAGGGCGGCACTACAGAAGGCGGAATAAGGTGGAAAATGTGAGGGCGTAGGGTTTAGCCTTTGGGGGGTTTTAGGGGTTAGGGTTCAGGAAATAAGGCTTTGGAGTTTCAGGGGGTAAGTGCTTAAGCGCTGAGGGTGAGGATTAAGGGGGTTTGGGCTTAATCGTTTAGGGTTCAACGGTTGCGAATTCAGGATCACGGATTCAGAGCTTGAGGGAGGGTTAAAGCTAAGGGCTTAGATCCCGCCAGAGCCCCTATATCCCCATTATGGTTTCAAGATATAACAACAGAGAACAGAATAGAGTTTGGGGCAGGATATTGAGTGTTGTCACCGACGAGCAACACTATATACCATTCGGAGTCCTGACATCACTAGCTTTGGAGGCTCCTGTTTCAGAGGGTTTTAGCCACTGGCTGTTGCCAGCTTTCCCTAGATGCAATGCCTGTCCACAACAAAGCATGGCGTAAGGCAAACAACCACAACATGAACTGTATATACCAGCCCTCTACTACGCCGAGCCGGAATACACGAGGCCTTATAATAACCTGAAGCCCCAACCATAGAGAACCGGCAAAGCACAAGGGTTCTGGTCTGCAGCTCCTTTCCATATGTTGGTTGTCGGCAAAACGTCTCGGCTTCGGGGGATGCTCATGGGTTAGCATGTATGCAGGACTGAAGGGCCATATCCCAACTCTCATCAGAGAAACAAGCTTGGATAATATCATAGCCTCCGTTCCCAAAGCTTCAGAAGCATAAACCATGAGCCTTGACAATCCGGCTGGATCACTTGCTGCCGAGATGCCAGCCAAAACGACGCCAAAAAGAACGGAGTAGTTTGCAATGGGCTGGCCCTCCGTCCTGGTGTCTTAACTTCAGGACCAAGCAGACGAAACGCTTTCAGCAGGCGCTGCGGCAGCGGCAACAAAATCCCTTCCACTACTTTGAACATGGCACTCAACATCAAAGGCAACAGGTAACAACATGGAACTGCACCGAGCACAGCCAACCACCAGCAGTCAACAAAAGCAAGTAACTCAGAACCTTCTTTAATTTAAGGGGGATGCACTCATTTGGGGACCACAGCATTGCCTGGAAAATATACCAAGGATCTTGGCATAATCTGAGTTATTCGACATGCTCTAGGTTTCCGAATCGGGCTCGGGGTCGCAGCAAGTTTTGGGACTTAGGCTTTAGAGGTTAGGCCTCAGGCGACCCGGTAAAATCCCCTGCTGCTCTGCTCGTCTTGTGTGATCCTTGCGAGGCAGGCTGCCCACTTTTGATTCCGAGAGGCGGTGATTTGCCTGAAACCCGACTTAAACCTTCCTTTGTTGTCCAGCATCATAGGGGCAATAGTTAATCGAGAGCTGCATAGGGTTATACAGTACCCCCCCAAAAGCTTAAAAGTTACCGTCTTCAATTCTAAACCTCCCTTGAAGGAGCATGTCTGAGAGTTGAAGCCAAGTGTCTTTTGCCGCGAAATTGTCTGGTCCACGTGGCCAATGTTCGGGCTTCTCATGCCTGCGACTGCCGGCGAGAAACGAATAGGTCTTTCTGCACCCATAATAATAAGCACTAACAAGCCTGAATTCATGATAGCCAGCCGAGGCTGTGATCTGTGAACCGTAAAATTTAAAAGTAGAATCGTTTTTCATGTGAGGACCCGGGAATGCCTCAAAATTTGAGCACCGTGCCAAAACGGAGAACCGGTTCTCTTTCCACGGCGGTGCAGACTCATACTTCAACTTGCTGCAGTTCATGAACATGGACCCCTTCGCAGAAAGACCCTAATGGTACCTGTGCTACCAGATGTCTCGACTCACTCCCTGCCACTGCTTGACTAAAGCGATCCGTATTTGGTTGACTGAAGCTATGTTCTACTAAGCGCTATGTTCCATATCCAACTCAAACCCCCCCAACCCCCCGACCACAGCAAAAAAACAACTCCTAAACCCCAAACCGTAAAACCCTGCCAAAACCCAAACCCCAAAACTGCCAAACGCAAGCCGTAAACCCTTCCAAACCGTAAAACCTAAACCCCAAACACTGAACCTTTCAACTCCAGCCTTGTAGGTCGGCGTAGCCCTCGAAGTTGGGCTGCTTCACCGCGACCTGCACCTCTGCATAGGGGATTCTGAAATTCTTGCTTTTGGGCTTCAGGGTTGCGGGGCTCTAAACCCTGAACCAGGCTGAGTGTTTGGGGTTTGGGGTTGAGGGCCTACGGTTTGGGGTTGATAGTGCGCAGGGCAAGGGTTTAGGGTTTTAGGTTTTTTTTGCAACCCCTTTTCCATCTGCATGACTGTCTCACGTATCTGGGCTTGAGTTTACGATTTAGGGCCAATTTAGGGCTTGCTGCTGGGTCTCGGACTTGAGAGAACTTCAGGTAGAGCGCCGAAAAGAGATGTCTTGGGGCTCTTTAGCCCAAGGCCCTGAAATACGCCCACCCGCACTCACACGTAATCGAAGCAAACAAGACGCTGACCTAGCCGTCATCTCCACAGAAGGCACCCTTGTAATAGATATACCCATGACGAGGTGAAGCAGTGAAGCAGAGAAGACCCCGAAAGCAGCATGTTTCACTTGCAGGATAAACGGGAACTGAAACACCGTAAACTTAAACTTGCATTGCTGCGCTGCTTCGAGGAGTGCACAGAACTTTCCGTTTGGGCCTGAGTCCCGCCTGGTTGTGATGATCGTAGGGGGCGCTGTTGTGACCAGGAAGGAGAAATCCGTCCAGGAGTTGATGTAGAAAAGGAATATAACCTGAGCTTCTTTCCGAGTCCTAAACCGTACCCCTGCACCCATGAACCCCCATACCCCAACCCTGGACTCTAAACTCCGGATCTGCACCATAAACACTTTCAGAAGCCTGAACTGTCCAGCGAAAACTGAATCCATGGACCCAAGTACACCACATGAATCCCAGCTGCGCACGCCAAACCAACACATAGAGAACAGCGGCAGCAGGAGGAGCCGGGCACAGGGTTTCTAGGTCTCGCTTTTAGCTCTGTATTCAGCAAAACAGAGAAATGTCAAATGCTGCCAGATCGATATCTAGTTTAGGGTTTAGGGCTGAGGACAAGAGAAGACGCAAAGACTCACTGTCAACAACTTGTCGAGGGTATGATCGTAATTCCAACAACATCCTCTCAAAGGATGCCTTTACGGAAGATCCCCCATTTACAAGAGCCATCACCTCCCCCTAAACACTAATAACCCTACACCCTCAGCAAAGAGACGATTGATGAGGGAAAATAACATCAGCTTCTCAGAGCGCTGGTTGCGGATGTTGGGCCGCAGGCAAACGAACCTGAGAAGACCGGGGGGATGATTCCCAAACAATCTTCCGATATAAGGTATCTGGAAACCTCAGCGAAAATTTCGGCGAAAATCCCCAAATCCTCAGGAATAAGGTATCTGAAACCCCAAAACGGAACTAAACTAAGGCCACCCTTCAGCTTGGCGTTGGAAGTCTAAGGGCTTGCATTGGCGAAGGGTTTAGGGGTTTAGGGTTTAGGGTTTGGGGTTTAGGGTTTGGGCTTTGGGGTTTATGGTTTAGGGTTCAGGTCTCCGGGGTTGAAGGATGCAGCCACCTTTTAAGAAACTTTAAGTCGAGTCTTGTATGCCGAGCTCGAATTTGTAACCCTTAAACTATGTCAAATGTGGTGTCGTTTTCGATACAATAACAGCGTTCCGAGCGTGTCAATCTGAGCATGTAAACGGGAAGTAGGGCGGATTGGCCGAGAGCACCTGCTTCGGCCGAGCGTCTCATTGTTACTATCACGCCCCTTCGTTCTTCTCACCTGATGGGCGGCCGCTGCGGCTGTGGAGACCTCCTGATGAGGGGAGTATATATTATATGGTACTGGGTCGAGGGCATCACTTCTTTCGTGAGGGTAGTACTACTACCACGACGGGAACGACTCCGACAACCCCAACAAGAAAACGCCAAAAGGAACAACCAACAGCACCAGCAACGACAGAGCACAATCACGGTAATTATAGCTCTCTATGGTTGAGGGTCGAAGCAGCAGCATCAGCACCAGTGGTGGCAGTGGTACTTGCAGCGGTATTTCGGAGAAGCTGGTGGTAGTGGTAGTCGTCGTCCTCGTCTTGATCGTAGAAATCGTAGGAGCAAGATGGAGTACGAGTAGGAGCAGGGGTAGAAGTCGTCGTATTTGTCGTAGATAGCGGTAGTGGTCTCGTCGTTGCCATCGTCACTGTGACCATATTCAAACACGAAGAAGAAGACTATGGCAATGATTGTGGTAGTGGTGAAAACAGCAGCTTCAACAATGAGGGTACTAACTCGATCTAGTAGTCACTAGAGACTGCAACCTACTGCTACTGCAATGATTGATCGGGTTGGCGATGTCTTACTCGCGGTTCAGACGGTTGTGCAACCTCTCTTCACTGTTCCAGAGCGATAGCCACAAACGTGCTTAGAAGCAAAACCTGAACGAGGGAGCATAGTGAAAAAGGGAGTGCTACAGAGGCGAGCACAAATTAATACGATAAAACCGAAGAGGTAGTTTGAGGAGTTTCACAGGCAACGCTTTCACTGTACATCCTTGACAACCTGTGTGTAAGTAAGAACGCGCTCCTCCGGACTCCAGAGTGGATTGAGGACGGCATAGCCTGCGTCTAGATTCTTGTTCTAGTGCTCAAGCTGCACTTTTCCAGCTGCGCAATAGGGGAGTCTGAAACTTGAAGAATACTGACTTATACTGATTTATGTGCATGCCCGAAGAGAAAGCGCGAAGAGCACTCACTTGANCTTTTCCAGCTGCGCAATAGGGGAGTCTGAAACTTGAAGAATACTGACTTATACTGATTTATGTGCATGCCCGAAGAGAAAGCGCGAAGAGCACTCACTTGAGTCCAATTCCTCAAATGCAAATTCGGGCGAGCAAGATTTGCCAGCCGATGCAAACGATGCCTGTGTCGCTCTGTCAGCTGCGTTTCAACCAACGAAGCGAGGGCGTCTGTGATATAAATTCGTGCCGTTTTCTG
>BGNK01003699.1:0-68275 GCA_003297005.1 Symbiodinium sp. clade A Y106 | reverse complement strand
CACAGGGCACAACAGGGCACAGGGCACAACAGGGCACAGGGCACAGGGCAGGGCAGGGAGGGCAGGGGCAGCTATATGAAAAGAGCCATTAGTATAGACAAGAGCATGTGTGTGTATATATATATATATAGAGGTATATATATATATATATATATTATGTGTGCATACATACATGCATACATACATACGTACATACATACGTACATATTTGCATATATACATATATACATACACATCGAAGCAGTATCTACATACACACATTTTTCGGGAGAAGAGGGGGCAGGTGGGTGGTGGTGGTGGTGGTGGTGGCGGTGGTGGTGGGGCTTCTTTCTAGTGTTAGTTTGGGGTTTAGGGTGGTTTGGGGGTTCTGGGTGTGTCTGTGTGTGTGTAAAAAAGGGTGTGTGTGTGTGCGTGTGTGTGTGTGTGTCTGTGTGTGTGTGTGTAGAGTTGGATAAAGTTCAGGATTCTTTGTTCACCGCCTGAAAAGGTTCGATCCTCGGGTTTTTGGGGGTGTAGGTTGGGGTATGGGTTGGGGTATAGGGTCTTGGGCACCAGTCATCAAAGACTGAACTGAGTGGCATAACGTAGACACCCTCCACCCTACCGGAATAGGGATCCTAACGCGAAGGCTCTTAAATAAACGGGTATATTCGCCAGGGGTCTGCAGAAAACCCGTACTGGTTCATCCCAGGACGGAGACCTGAACCCAACCCGACTAGAACCGGAGCTTGCGCGCAGTGCTACCCTAAACCCCTAACCCCTACTTAAACAATAAACTCTGAACCCTAAACCCTAAACTATACTCCACATTTTCGTAGCCGGAGAAGCTTCTTCGAATGCAGTACCTCAGAAACCTGAAACCATTGGCCTTGACCCTTGAGCCGTAGAATTCCAGATTCTAGAGCCGTAAACCACACACCTTACAAAGTGCAAAGGAGCCATGGCGTGAATCAATGTAGGGGCCTTAATAACTGGAATATGGTTTTGCCGGTTCCTTATTCTAGTCATAGTATAATATACCCCCAAACCCCATTCTAATTATTAAGGCCCCTACATTAAGAGTGTAAGGCTCCGAAGAATTCCACCTCTGGGCCTGGCTACTTTGGTGTCGGCCGCAAACCTTTCCCAGAATCTCTGCAGAACCACTCGATGAAGCAATCTTCGCCACTTCACATGAAGTGTCAAGGATCCCATATTGTACTGCTGTTATGAGGGGTTTCAAGGTCTTGTTTGGGATAGGGCCATGCTGTGTGCTGAAAGTGCAGAAGCCTCCCATCCGGGAGACGCCAGTGGTTGCGGGTGCTGCTTTGCAGGAATGAAAGACGCAAACCCCAAATCCAAGTAAGTTGAGGCCCCAGCTAAGCCCTAATTCCGCATCCAAAACCCTCACTCTTAATTTCTCTTCCCTAAATCCGAATCTCTGTACCCTAAATTCCTAAATCCTCTGCCTTATGCCGCCTACATCCTAAATCCTCAACCCCAAAGCCTAAACTCCAAACCAAAACACCGAAATTGGCGTGCCCGTCCCTTGACTTTGGGGCTTAGGGGTTGGTACAGTTTCCCCCCTTCCTCTAAGCTGGGAGTTTCTACACGAGGATCCTTGTTCCAGGGACCCTTGCTGTTACGACCCCTCGCCCCCCTAAGTTTTGGGTTTAGGGTTTCGGGGTCTTGGCTAGACAGCCAGGCATCGAGAAAACACAGCAGGTAGGTAATTGCCAGCGCCCCAACCAGGTTCACAGTCATCCCGCAGGGCGGAAGAAGGCGCGCCTGCTGTTTAGGGTTCTAGATCATCGGGTTTTAGGGATTTAGGATCGGCTTCGGAGTACATCCTGCACCCTAACCCCCTAAAGGGGTTCGACTTTAGTCTTTGGAGGATTTCGGGTTTCGAGGCGTTTAGGGTAAGAAAGCTGGGGGCTAAGGAATTCAGTTAGGCTTTCAGGGTGTCAGGTCTGTGGGTTGGAGCGCTTTGAGTTTTTTTGGGCTTTATAGGTTGGTTATGGTCTTACGACTCTTTAGGGGTTTGATGGTGAAAGGTTCGGGGCTTAGAATGCAAGCCGGAACTCTGGACCCTAAGCGCGAAACCCTGACGTAGTGATGATCCTAATTCCGCGTCTCTTGCTGTATGCAGGTAACAGCTCATTAAGATTTCTGGCATGCTCTACCTTAACCCACCAGAACCTACTTTTTTGTAGGGTCCCTATAATTCCATAATAGGATTTATAATAGGAACCTACAAAAACGGAGGTTTCGGTGGGTTAAGGTAGACTACAATCCAGAGGGTCTCAGGATCCCTCGACCCGAAACCGGTTTAGGGTTTAGGGTTTAGGGGTTTAGGGTTTAGGGTTTAGGGTTTAGGCTCCAGGGCAGAAAGCGCCCAACACCCAAGAGGCCATGCAAAAACACGTTGACATGCGCAAGCCCAGATCCAAAACCACCCAGAACCCACAACCGGACACCCCAAACCCTAAACCCTAAACCCTAAACCCTAAACCCTAAACCCTAAACCCCAACAGCCTTAGCCCCAAATCTCCACAGGAATCGACCGGGAATCCCCAAGCCCGAAGAAGCCAAGCCTAGACCCAGAACCTAAACCCAAAATCCGAAACCCTAACTCCCGAAACCCCATCCTCTCATCTGCACCCTTCATAGTATCTGTCATAGTACCCTCAAAATGAACCCCCTTAGAGAACCCTAAACCGAGAACCCTAAACCCTAAACCTCTGAAAGAAATCCCCAAAGGTATACCGTGGCCTTTGCCGGTTCAGCGCCGGAAGGCGGCAAAGACAGACAGGACCAGCTTTAGAGTTTAGGGGTTTAGGGGTCAGGGGTTTAGGGGTTAGGGGTTGGGGTTTAGGGGTTAAGGGTTTAGGGTTAAGGGTCAAGGATTTAGGGTTTAGGGTTTAGGGTTTGGGGTTCAGGGTTTAGGGTTTAGGGTTCAGAGAAATGTAGGGTGTCTTTGTTTTCTCACCAAGATTTTAGGTTTTTTTTGGGCGTGTTGGTAGGGCTTTTAAGGTTTTGATGATGTTATAGGGTTTTGGTAGTTGGGGTTTTGGCTCCTTAGGGTCTGGGGTTTAGGGAAGTTTAGGGTTAGGGTTTTTTTTTTAGGGTTTAGGGTTAGGGGTTAGGCTCTTTGGGGTTTGGGGTTTAGGGGTTAGGGTTTGGGGTTTGGGGTTTGAGCTCTTTAGGGTTTGGGGTTTAAGGTTTAGGGTTTGGGGTTTGGGGCTCTATGTGTTCTGGTTGTTGTTGTTGTTGCTGCTGCGAGCCCCTTCTAAACAAGATTACCCACGTTCCCATTGTTCAGTTTAAATAAGGCGACCCCGAAATTACAAAGGGTAAAAGTGCATTACTGGGGGACTTAAGATATGTACCGATTACAAAATTTTGAAAACTATACAATCTATTAATATGAGATCCTCATGAAGATAATCCCTATCAAAACCCGATAATGGAAATCCGTTTGAAACCCCTACGAAACACTATGCAACCCTATCAACACCCTCCCCCACCAAGCCCACTCTACGTGTCTTTGCTGGGCCCGGCCGCCGCCAGGACCGAAAAGAGCGGTCCAAGCCCTCTAAAAGACGGGGGCCCTGTCGGTATAGGGTTTAGGGTTTAGGGTTAAGCGACTTTGTCTTAGTTGGGTAGCATTTCACATTTTATGGGTACCTAAACCCAACAAGGAATAGAAATTGGCATTTTTAGTACTCTCCCAACCATGAACTAGTGTATTTATAGTGTTGGTATAGCTATAATACAGTTTGAAGATCGTTATAATATAGCTAGAAATTTCAGTATAGCTATGATTTAGTTAGAGAATAGTTATAACATAGTCAGTAATTGTCATAGCACATTTACCGCATTAGGTGCCAGAGAGTTTAGGATTTTGGGTTTGGGGTTTGGAGGTTTAGGATTTTTGCATGCTGGAGTTCAGAGTTCAGAGTCTTTGTTCATAGGCTTTGAGTTCTGGCTTGAGCTGCTGTGCGAATTTGCAGTCTGGGCTTGAGGGTTGAAGGCCCAAGGTATTTGGGGTTCAGTGCCGTGCTTACTGACTTGCCGTTCAGGCTTCAATAGGGTTTTCATTCCGGCACTGGGGTTGAGAGTATACCGTGCGGGCACCACGGATGTATATGGCCTTCACGTCTTGGCGCTTGTACCTTCTTGCTTGCGGGTTTCCACGGGGTGTCGGGATTTGCGTCCAAAACCCGATCCATCCACATTCAGAGCGAACAACTCGATTCGCGTGTGTTCGCATTCGCATTTGCTTCAGCTGTGAAAAAGCCTGAGGCTTGAAAACAAAAGTGGGATACTGGTGGAGTGGGATCTTGTTTACTGTAGACATACGGTTGATGGACAAAATCCTGCATTACCCATTATAAGGAATATACCATAATTCCCATAGTTTAGGGTCCTTAGGGTCACGCAGGATTTTGTCCATCAGCCGTACAGGCCAGTGGATGAGCGTACGCAGGATGGTGTGGAAGACGTGTTGGGTGTTCAGCTATCGAGGAAGAGGCCTTTTGCCTCAAGGACTGCACCTGTACTGCGGCTCCTGGCCCTAAACCCTAAACCCTCAACCCTGCAGCAGGCCGAAGACCCGAATGCTGGTTCCAAAAGCGACAACCCACCATCCCTTGCAGCCCAAGTCTTCAGCCGCAAAGCTCCAGAGCCTGAAACTTTCGAAGCTCCCCAGACGCCCTAATGTAGGAGGCTTAATAATTAGAATAGGGTTTTGGGGGCCAATTTACTATAATTATAATAAGAAACCCTGAAAGTAGAATTGGCAATTATTAGGCCCCTTTACTATTGAAACCGACTGATGATGATAAACAGTCGCAAGAAAGGACGAAAACCCTAAACCCCTAAACCCCTAAACCCTAAACCCTAAACCTAGACCTCCTGCACCGGTTGCTCCGCAGTTCCAGCTGCAAAGCGAGTGCAGTGTGCCTTGAGGCGCAGGATTAATATAGGGGCCTTCATGATTATCCGTTCTATAGGTTCCTTATTATAATTAGAATGGGGGTTCCCTAAAAGGGTCCTATAAGCGGTCTATAGGGATCTATAGTAGGGTTCTATAGTAGGGGCCTGAATGATAAAATTTTGGTGTTCCTTGTTATAAAAGTATAATTTATACCAACACCCTATTCTAATTATTACGGCCCCGATATTAGATCCCATATCTGTACAAACTCCGTGAATCCCTATGAAAGCTTGTGAAACCGTATGGAACCCCATCAAACCCCATGGGGCCTTGTGAAACCCTTTTACCCCAAACCCATCGACGCCGCTGAGAAATGGAGTGGAAGCGAAGTCAAAAACCGGCTTCCAAGGAAGAAGGCACGTGTTGTTGTTTTTGCTTTTTGGGAGGGAGGGGTTGGGGTCCAGGGGTTGGATTCAAGGTCGGGGGGTTCTGCTGGAGTCGGGGTTGAGGAATTAGGATTGAGGGCTTTTGGTCAGGGTTTAGGGTTGAGGGGGTTTGAATTGGGGTTTGGGGTTTTGTTGGGCTTAGGGGGTTGAGCGGTATAAAGCGTGTAAGGGATCAAAATGCCTAAACCCGAAGCCCGAAACCTTAGAGTATGAACCCCCGACCCGACTTAGATGCTTTCGGGGGGTTGGGGTTTGGGGTGCTTCGAGGTTGGAGGGTTCTGGTTCGGATCTTGGGGTTCCCAACCGCTCCTTCCTTTAAGACGAGTTTAGGAGTTTCGGGTTTTTAGGGCTTCGGGTTTGTAGGGTTTCGGGTTGTAAGGCACTTCGTGAGTTTGAGTAGCGAATACTCTTACAAAAGTATACGCCTTTACAACTTTGAAAGGCTCTCCGAGCAAAACCCACGTTTCAGCTGCCATATATGGAGGCCTGGAGACATACATCCCAACAGCCGTCTTCCGATGATTCAGGCTCTAGTCTTGTAGAAGACACTCTAGAACCCATAACGAAGATCCCCATAAGCCCTAAACCCTAAACTCTAAACTCTAGAATCCATAAAGAAGACCGTGTAGAACTCGTACAAAACCTTCAAGACCCGATCTTGCTGGCTTGGTCAAGCAAGCTTCCAAGAAGGGTGCCTTTGAGAGTCAAACCCGAATTCCTCAACCTTAAACCCTAAACTGGCCCTAAACCCCAAACCCAAAACCCCAGACCCCTAAACCATAAACACCAAACCCCTAAACCCCCAAGCCCTTAAACCCCAGACTCCGAAGCCCTAAACCCCAAACTCAAAGCCCTTCAGGGTTTGAGGTTTGTGCAGCCCCCTCGAGCAGCTTATTTTTTCAGCCTCGGAGGAATGTGGAGAAGAACCACAGGTGAAACCATCAACCTGAAATCCCAAATTCCTTCAGCTCTAAGCCTTGCAATAGGGTCTGAACAAGTAGAAGCATTATCCCCTGCGGGTCCCCCTGAACACTAAACCCTAAACCATCCTAAACCCAAAACCCTAGTCTAATTTTTGGTGGCCTTATATTTGCTTCACAATCCGATCTATGACGTAAGCAGCTGAGAAAGGTCCTGGCATTCTCAAACCCGACACCCCGAAACCGTCAATCCACAGCATCCGAACCACCGAAGTCCTAAATCCCAGACTAAATCCCAGAGCCACTTGAACTCTCTTGCCACAGCCCGAACATCCGACGTTGCTCCTTGAAACCCTGAACCATATCGCCCAAAACGACCCCCCCACCCCCTACCTGTGGGCATCATGGATTCGGCCTGCTGCTGTGGCTGGGCCAAGCTCCTGGAGCAATGGGGTGCATCTTCGCCTGACTTATTGCTGCGGGTGTAACGCAGAGGTCTGCATAAATTGTATCAGCCGTAACATTCCGTAAAGCTTAACTCTAGATTCTAACCGATTCTAGATATTATGGCACCTCTGCTAGGGATGTTTTTGGTTGGGGGTTGCGGAGATCGGGTGACGGATTTGCCCTCCAGAACCCGCAAAGACGTGGTTCGGATCGGGGGTGGTGTGGGTTTGCAAGACACGGGTGACTTTTTACGGCCGAGCAGCCGGAGCATACCATCTTTTCGTGACCTGCCCTGCACCGTCTAGACGGCTCTAAAACCTAAACCCTCAGTCCGAAGGTGTTTAAAACCCCTAAACCCTAAACCCTAAACCGTGAACCCTAAAGCCTCAAGCCTCAACGGCCCAAGCCTTAAAAGAAAAAACATCGAACGCTCCAAAGCCCGGACGTCGAGCCCCTCACACGCGCCAAGGACTCCGAACCTCAAGAAGATCACAGCCCGTCCCGGGGCACGCAGCTTCAGGGATTATGGTTTAAGGGTTTAGCGTTTAAGGGTTTTGGGTTTTAAGGGTTTAGGGTTAGGGTGTTTCGGGTCTGTTTGCTTTGTAGGGTCGATAGGGTTTTGGGTTTGTTGCTGGGGTTTGGGAGGTGATGCGCCGCTCAGGGAAGAACTTCTTGCTTGGGGGAGGAGTTCGGATTGTTGGGATCCGCCCAAACTCCGGAGTTCATCTTCTTGCCTTTTACTACCCTCTGCCCTACACCCTGAACTCAAGTCCTAGGCCCGAGCCCTAGATTCTAAATCCTACGGGTTCTACAGTAGAAGCCAGAAAGTTGGAACATCATTAGCCTCATGCCCTTAAAGTAGAGTATAGGGAATCCCAGCATGAATCATCCTAAATCGATGTTCCAACTTTCTGGGGTTCACTATAGGGTCTCGCTTTCTGAAGGGTCCCGTCCCGGTCGATTCATGCTCAGGGATTTCCCAGGCCAGGGTTTCATGTATTTTCTGTGCGTAAGTGGGGACACTACTACACTGTAGCGAACACCGCAGAGCAGCTGTCAACGATGAAGTGCATGAAGTGCAGCGCTTCGTACTGATGTAGAATTTGCTGTCTTGCAGGTGTTCTTGTACTCCCTTTCCATTGCCAGGGTCATCATTGTTTCGAGTATTCCCAGCGGCTTCTGTGCATTTGCGAGTTATGTGGTGCTGCCTACTACACATGGAACTGTTTCCTCATCATCGTACTCCTATTTCATACATACATGAGTTTCAGAAGATAGGGGACCGCCATTTCGAACCCCCAAGTAGTCTGAAGGAAATCCAGAGAACACTCTCGAAAGCACATCTCTGCGGCTCGCTTTTTTTAGGCTCAGCGTCAACGTGTCCCTGTTGAGCGGGCAAGAGTGCCTTTGCTGCCTGTTGTTTTGGGTGTATTACTGGGTCTGCGCCGGCTTGGAATTGCCGGAGCAAGTTCCTGAACATAAATGGGATTAGCAAACCGAGTTTTCAGCATGCAAGCTAAGCTCCAAGCCCTTTCCTAAGCGCAGAAACAGCACAACGCACTTTACAACGCATGACGGCAGTCTGCTCACCCGAAGTAAGAGGTTGTGTCAAGATCGGGGCAGTTATTTTGGACATGAGCCTAAACTCTAAACCCTAAAACCTAAACCCTAAACCCTAAGCCCAGACTCCATGTCGAGAGGCCAAGTGCCAAGCCGTAAATCGTAAGAGCCTGAAGCCGAAACACAAGAACTCTTTAGCCCCGATCCTGAACGCCTAAATTCAAGCAAAACGATCAAGTGCTTCTACAAGCCTTGACTGACTGGCAGACCAGGGTCAGGGACAAATCGCAAGCAGCCCCGTGGCAAGTCTGAGCAGGATGGCAAGCACGAAAAGCATCGTTCTTCACGTCACGCAAGCTAAAGAAGGCAACAACACTTTCCCTTTACACGCGATTGCGGCCAACCAAGTACAGAAAGGCGTTGAAAAAAGCAGTAGAACCTCCACTCCGTAAGCTTTAAGCCCTATTTGAAGACAAAACCCGACCAAGCCTTTTCGACTTTAAGCACGTCCTACACCTTACCTATAGGCTCATACCCTACCCCTTTTTTAAGGTACCTACTTTTCTATATAGGAGATCCTAACCATAAAACTAGGTAACCTAAAAAAAGGGGTAGGGTATGACCCTCTAGGTACATAGAAAGAGGCTTCGGAGCCTCCAGCGCCCAGGCTTTGCAAGCTTGTGGTCGATCGCACATGCACTGTCGAGCTTCTAAAGCTCTGTGGCCGCCTAGTGGTCGGGATGTATGCTGTCCTTTTGAGGGGAGGGTTTAAACCCTAAACCCTAATCCCTGAACCCTAATCCCTAAACCCCAAACCCTAAACCCTTGATTATTTCGGGTTACTTTTTGGGAGTTGGGGTTCTGCCCAAGGTTTCGGGGTCTCCCGGAGCGCCTTCCTACTTCCAGGGCCTCTCATGCTTCCGTCATAGAACTTAGACTTCTACCCCAAACCCTAAACCCTGAAACTCCAATCTGAACCAAACTTCCTAGACCAGCAGCTCTCCGCAGACCCTACTGCGCAAAATATCTTCCCCGCTAGCTGTCCAAGGCCGTCTAGCAGCATCGAGATAAATGTCACTGTTGCAGCAGGCACTCCAAGCCTCGTGCCCACAGATGCGCAAATCAACTGAGACTTTGCATTTGTTGACAGCATGCCCGATCTGAAACTTGGTTGATGCACCCTAAACCGGGATCAAAGAACAAAGAACTGGGTGGATCTGGTAATCTGCGTGCCGGGGTTCGTCTCAGCATCTTCGCGACCTTTTTCCTGGAAAACCTTGTAGTACAAGAAGCCGCTAGACGGCCCTGTTTACAGCCCTGTGAAGAACCCCACTGCAAGACCAGTGAAGACCTGCGGGAACCCCGAAATCCCTGCCCGTTGCAAGGCATCGGATCCAAAGCGAGACCGACATCCCGCAGACGAGGTGCCGAACCTCGAAGAAGCCTTGTCTCTATTGGTTTCATAGCTGAGGTCTTACTGGACTCAGTCTTTGTGAAGAATCGATGGGTTTTGAATGAAGGAATCCCCGATTTGGAAAGGAGCCTGTCAGAAGCGTAGTTTTAGGGCTCAGGGTTCAGGTTTAGATGTTGTGGTTTCGGGAGTTTAGTCCCTATTGCAAAGCATATTCACTGTGTGGGTTGACGAACTTACGAAGCCTAATCCTGAAGCTTAAAACCTTGAACTCCAGTCTGTTGGCCTGGCTTTGATCTATCCTAAACCCTAAAGCCCTATTACTCTAAACTCTGACGTTCTCAACCTCCTGAATGGCTCAGGCCCAAAAACTCCTAGCTCGTTGATCTTGAATCCGTGAAAATCCCGCGGCCCCCAAGTCGCATACAATTGAACATAGATGTATATAACTAATCATACATATGATATGTACAAGTATATATATATACACACATATATACATATAAACATAGGCAACGACATGTATGTATGCATGTATGTATGCATGCATGCATGCATGCATGCATCTATGCATGTTAAATGGATGAGTGTCAGTGTATGCATGATCATCCTAGTAAGCATGTATGTATGTATGTATGTATGTACGTATTTATGTATATATATATACATACAACAAAAGTACACAAACACACACACGCGCACACACACATATATATATATAGAGTGTGTATGCATGTATGTGCGTATGTATGTACGTACCTACGTGTGTATGTATGTACGTACGTAGATATGTATACATACATGCGTCTGTACGTACGTACGTACGTACGCACATACGTACATACATATGCACAGCTTGTCACAAGCTACCCCGTTTGCAATCCCATTATGTATATGTAGATGTATATGTCTATGTAGATTAGAAGTATATGTATAAGTATATGTATATACATATACATATACATATACATATACATATACATATACATATACATATACATATACATATACATGTATGTAGATATGCATATATATATATATATGTGCATGTGTGCGTATGTATGTACAATATCATACAGATCCCGGCCTTCTTGCGCTTGCGCTAGACTAGGCAGCACCTCCTCCACGCGCAGAGCACGGCCCCGCTGCCGGAGACGGCCTCCCTAGAGCTACTGGCCGAGGATCCCCGTTGTGGGGTCTTGCAGGGTTTTGGTTTCCAGCTTGTGGTAATGGGCTGTTGCGGGCTTTATGTATGGGTTCGTGCCAGCCTTTATAGGAGTTCGCAGGTTTTGTCGGGTTTTTGTAGGTCTTGCAGGGTTGTTTTGAGGGTCGTTGTCGCGTTTTGCTGGAGTTTAGAATTTCGATGCAGGGGTCTTCTTCCTCTTCGGGGTCCCTTTGGGGAGGTTCGCTTGTTTTAGACTCTGGTACGGATACGGGTTGGGCAATCAGGTTTCGGTGTCATTTTTGGTGGTTCGTGGTTTAAGTTCTGGTAGGACCGCGCAGGGTTTGGTGTGAAGAACGCATACATGCATATATGTGGTGGGGTGTTAATAACATGTAG
This sequence comes from Symbiodinium sp. clade A Y106, assembly GCA_003297005.1. Taxonomy (NCBI): domain Eukaryota; class Dinophyceae; order Suessiales; family Symbiodiniaceae; genus Symbiodinium; species Symbiodinium sp. clade A. The sequence goes on along the minus strand of BGNK01003699.1, from coordinate 57,012 downwards.
TGCGGGGTGTGTATGCACGCATGAGTGTGTTTGGTTTGTTTGTTAGTTGTCCGTATACTTACGTATATGTATGTATGCAATTATGCCAACATGCATGCATGCATGCCTAGACGGATGCATGCATGCATGCCTGGGTGGGTGAGTGGGTGGTTTGGTAGGTGGGTGGGTGGGTGGGTGGGTGGATGGATGGATGGATGGATGGATGCATGCGTGCATGCGCATACTCGCAGTTGGATCGCCTGCCAGCCCAAGGAGTTGGCATGCATTTGGCCATGCTAGCCCGTAAAGCCCAAACCGATTCCCTGAATCCTAAACCCCGGGACCTTCGGTCTTCGGAAAAGGAGCTTAAAGGAGCTTCAAAAAACCAGAAACCCGAATCCTAAACCCTAAACCCCTAAACACTAAAACAACTGAACAAAAGCCCTAGGCCCTAAACCCAAAACCCAACTGCCTGCCCGAACTGGACTCTCTGCTATGCACTGCTGGCGGAAAAAGGCGTTCAAAAAAAAACCCAAAACCCAAACCAGGAACCCCGGATTCCTCCTGGGAAGGCCGTGGAAGGCGAGAAGCGCGTTCAGCTGCAGCTCATCCAGCCGCCCGGCTTCCACCCCACCTGCAACAAGTCCCCTCGATTCCCAAACCCTAAGCCCTGTAGCTGAAACTCTAAGCTGTGTAATGTAGGGGCTTTAGGAGTTAGCTATACTACTTTGGGGGCTCCTTATTATCATGATAGTATAATGGGCCTCAAAACCCTATTCTAGTTTACCCAAGCCCCTATAAAAAGCCCTGCAGCTGAAATTCTAAGCTGCGTAAGGTCCAACCGCCGGGTGAACTCGGACCGGCCTGCGCCGAAGGAGGACGGTGCAGAATCTTGACCGGTTTGGGGTTTAGGATTCAGGCTTTGGGGTTTAGGATTTAGGGTTTAGGACACAGGATTTAGGGTTTATCTTGACTGGTTTAGGGTTTGAGGCTTAGGGCTTAGGCCCAGGGCGCGGGGCTTTAGTTTCAGAGTTTAGGGCTTAGGGTTCAGGGGCTCGCAGGTTGTCCTAAGTAAGAAGGAGACCGGGGTTTAGGGTCGAGGGTTTAGGGACATTTGGTATGATGTATGGTAGGCCAAGATCCTCATAGATAAGGGCTCCTAAGTAGCCCTGCTTGCAGAAGCCCCAAATTCGAAATCGCATCAGTCGTAAGACCATACACCAAAAAGCCCCAAACACTAAACCCTAAACTCCGAACTCTAAACCTTGTGCCCTACAGCCTAAACTCTACACCCTACCTGTAGGTAGGTAGAATTTATTTTGCTTCTGCATCTTCGATTTGGCCCCGACCTCGCTCACTTCTTCTGCAACCTCGATTTGCTAGGCTTTCCGTTTTGGAGGGTTGACAGAAGGTTGGGGGACCACCTGGTTCATAAACTGACCTCACTGAACGGGAATTCGGGTTTAGGGTTTGGGATTAAGGCTGATCCTAACATTATGGACCGTAAAGACGAGCGGCTTCGTGTTGAATCAACCAGGAATCTTCTTTAGGGCATGTAGTCTTCAGGCTAGACCGAAACCCTAAACCCTAAACCCTAAACTAAAAGCCCCAACCGCAGACCTGGAAATCCGGATCCCCGGTCTGGTAGACAGCGAGGTCTTGCGGAAGGCCATCACCAGCCTTGACGTCGATGAATGCGGCTTGGTTCTTCAATAGCGAAGCTTTTTGTTGCAGCTTTTTTGAGGTTTCTGAATAGTCAGTACAACTCCTATTTAGGATCAATACAACTCTTAAACCCTAAACCCGGAATTTTGCATTGTTTTTACATTAATCTTTAGTTCTTATTGCTCGAGATATTGGGGGAAGTCTCCCTAAACCCTAAGATCCTAAACCCTGACGTAAGGCCTGGAACTGCTGTCCTTGGACGAGCTTCCAGGCCGGATCGGTGTGGGTTTAGGCACCCCAAGCTACGACCTCTAAGAAGTAAGGAGTACCGTAGCCTGCCCAAAAGGGGCTCTAGAGCTCGTGCGACGGAAAAGGCCTTTAAACAAACCCAAAGTTTAGGGATTCAGGGTTCAGGGATCCTAAACCCTGAACCCCAAACTGTAGACTAGACCTTAAGTTTTTTGGGCTAGAAGGAGTTTGATAAGTGTTTAAAGACCTTCAACCCGAGTTTCAAAGCAACACGGGGTTTCGGAACTTTCGACTCCAATAGCAAAACCCCAACCCTTAGGTTTCACAAGGGTTTAAGAACTGGCGAACCCAACTCTAAACCATAGGGTTTAGAGGAGGTTTCTGAACCGTAAGCCTTCGACCATCCTAGATCTTGAACTTTATGAGGGTTTAGGAAGCTTTAGGGGTCTGGGTTTAGAGTCAACTGGTTTAAGGATGTTTAGGGTTTAGGGTTTAGGAAATATGATCAGGGACGGGGGACTGACTCACTCAAGCATCGAAGCTGGATATCAAGGCTGGTACGCAGGATGCCTGGTTAGGTTTCAAGCCGCCAACTTCTGCCCAAGTCAGCAGCTTGATATCGCTCTGCATAACAGGGTTAAGGCGGTTAAGGCCTCAGCCAACTGTGCCACAAAACCGACCCTAGACGCCCAAGAAGTCCTTTGCCCTTTATCCCGAACCCTGAACCCCGAAACCCAAGACCAAAAAGCCTAGTCGTAAACTGCTGCCAGGCATCAACGACAAGGACTTGACTTGCCTTCGGCCTTGAGTTCAGAATTCGTGGCTGTAAATCCCAATATTGCAAGGTCTCACCGGGGTTGTAGAGACGCAAATGGGGCTTCGATCAGGTTCCTGCATACAATTAGACCATAAACCCGACCTGGAACCTAGAGAACCTACCTTTCTAGGGCTCCATATGATGATTTCCTGGTGATTTGCTTGAATAAGTCCTTGAAAAGGTAGGTTCTCAGGGTTTAGGTAACCTTAAACCCTCAATGATGGTGTTGGAGGTGAGCCCTCATCATCATCATCATCATCATCAGCTTTACCGGCCGCCCATACGAATGACACTCTAAACCCCAAACCTCAACCCTAACGGCCACATCTTTTAGGGTTTCGGGTTTTCAAGTCTTGTGCAGGTTTGTGCGTCCATTTATTTGTGTTCAGGATCTGCGTGTTCGGGATCTACTCTGACCACGGAACCCCTAAAGCCCTAAATCCCAAACTTAAACAACCTTGCAAACTCCAACCCAGCAGTAGGTAGGAAATCGCCCACCTATTCAGTGGGTAGTTCCCAAAGCAGGGTCCCCCTTTCGGTCCCCAAAAAAGTACGGCACCCTTATAGAAAAGACTCTACAACGGATTCTAACTTAGAGAGCTACCCATTACCCAAGTCCCGAAACCCCGATCCTTCAGCTGGGGCTTGATAACATGGGAGGCCGTGCTCCGGAAGCCTTTGGCACCCACAACAACCGCAAAGTCCAACCCAAACCCAGGGTTACAAGGTTGAGGGTTAAGGCTTTGGGATCTAAGCTTTAGGGTTTTGGGATGTTGGGTTTAGGGTTATAGAGTTTAGGCTTAGGGCCCTGAAGCCCTTAGTCGTCAACCCCCCAACGCCCAAAGCCTGAGCCCACACCATCGTGGCAGGACTACAATGAGTGGACAGTCTTGCACCATGCAGCCTGGTGTGGGCTCAAGGAGGATCGGGGTTCGAGGGTTTTAGGGGGTTTTGGGGGTTTAGGAGTTTATCTTAGGTTTAGGGTTTAGGCGTTGGGAGTTTAGGATTCAAGGTTGTAGGGTTTTAGGGTTTAGGGGTGGAGGGGTGGAGGGTTTAGGGTTCAAGGGTTTAGGTTTTAGGGTAGTGTTGCTGCTAGCACTTCCCAGGACCAACATAAGTTCTTAAGCCTCAGCTTTAGCTCCTCATCCCTTATAGGGCCCTTACGAAAACTATGTAGAACCCTCGATCTCATGGAATCCTCGTAGAACCTTTGCCCTGGCTTGAAAACCTAAACTATAGCGCCTACACCCGAAACCCCCAAACCCCTGAACCCTTAACCCTAAACCCTTAAAGCACCAAACCCTAACCCCCTACGTCCCTAAGCAGCATCACCCCCCCCCCCCANCCCCACCCACCCCACCACTTCCTTCCCTCCTTTTTCACGGCGCAGGTCTGCGAGTGCATCCTGGAGCGCCATGATTTCCGGGAAGCAGATGCCCACGACCAGTCGGGTCTTACGGCGCTCCGTCGACCGAGTTTGGGGCTAATGAGAACAGGGCCTTGGGGTATATTATGCTCTAAATACAATGAGGAATAATGGGAATTATTCAGGCTTCTACCTATTCTTAGGAGTTCGGATCAGGGGAACCCTTGGGGATATAGACCCTTTCAATAAGGTCCTGTTTAAGAGCCAGAAGTAGGGTTAAGAAGGGTCCCCTTCAAGGGTTCTATTTCAGGGTACTATAAGGGTCCCTCTTTCAGGGTTCTATAAAGGCACGACAAGGGGTCCCTTTAAGGGTTCCTTCAAGGATTCCTTTAGGGGTCCCCTTTAAGGGTCCCCCTTAAGGGTTCCTTTAAGGGGTCTCCCTACTACCTAGGCTCTACACTGTGCTGCGAGCCGCGGACACCTGGGCGCCGCCTTGGTCCTCGTCGGAAGCGGCGCTTTTACGGTGCCCGCTGAGCTTAAGGGTTTGGGGTTTGGGGATTTAGGGTTAAGGATGTTTAGGGGTTTGGGGTTCAGGGTTTAGGGTTTAGGGCGGAAGAGATTCGGGGTGCGCGGTAAACCTAAAGTTAAAAGGCCAAAATTCGTCCGTAAACCCTGAAGGCGAAGCCCTAAACATGTCTATCACTCTTCACAGGGATCCACGCGAGTGCGGCATAGCATGCCTTGAGCGCCGGCCTAAACCCCTGAGGAGCCCGGACAATCGGCAAAGGCATCAGTGTAAGTTAAGACTTCCAAGAAGCATAGTGTCTTAAAGTGGAGCCCCGATGTCCGCAACTTGAAACGAAGGTGCATGCAGCTGGCGTCGAAGAAACACCAAGCCTTTGTACGAGATCTTTCAAGATCTGAGGTCCTGGCCCAGTTGAAACCCCGAAAAGCCAAAGCCCTAAAACTTTAAACCCCTAGCTGCAACCTAGGTTTGGGTTTGGGCTTGTTGGGTTTTTGCGTGGTTTGGGGACTGGCATCGCCCGATCGGGGGGCCGAGACGTTTTTGATCAGTGCTTCGTAGGTTGAGAGCTTGGCTGTACAATATAGAATTCGCATGACGTGATGATGCGAGTAGTGGTCTTGCAAGCCTCACTCGTAAGCATGATCATCGTCATGCCATAGTCATCATAAGCGGCATCATATAATTAAGCGGCATCATGCATCGCTATGACACTGCTCATCGGTGCCCATGAGCGCGACTCGAACTACTGGTACCACAAGCCATCATTGCGGTCTCTTGCTGTCATGGCTGTTGCCAGCTTTAATGGTCACTACTTTGGCTGGTGACAGCCCTTAAACCAGAAACCCTCCACACTTCCCAGTTATGCACTTTTTACTGGCCAGGTGGTGAACTCCGCGTACGCCCAGATCGACCGCAACGGCGGCCCAGTGGTGAAATCATTGGCCAGCTACATAGTAAAGCCCTCCTAAAATCATAAGCTGTCGACTCCACACCTACCGTCCTCTACGACCAATCCCGTGCAACCCTTAAATCCCAAACCGGGAATCACTCAAGCCCAAACCCATAGCCCCAAAACCCCAAAAGCCACAGGCCCCTAAAACCCCAAAGCCCTGAAACCCCTAGAGCCATGAAAGCCCCTAAAACCCCTAAAGCCCCAAAGCCCTAAAGCCCGTCCTGAGCCCTTCAAGGTTGGATAGTCCCCGCAAACTACCAACGGTTACCCTTTGGTTCCCCTAGGATACTGGACAACTACGTGAAACCGTCAACCCTAACCGGAAAAGGTCATTTTAAGTTTAAAGAAACCCTACACCCTACAGGAGTTCGAAGGGATAAATGTTCAGGCCGAAGCTAACCGAGCCCATCACTACAGGGAGGTTTTTTTGCTAGGGCCCTGCACGCGCCTGTTTTGCGTGCTTCGGCGCCGGCTCAAAAGAGGGATCTCGCACCAGCCGTGCTATTACTCTGTAGCGTTCGTGAGGGTTAGGGCTAGTTGCGGTGTGGTCCGTTATTTCGGGAAAATGCCTTCGGGTCGTGATGTCAATCCAATATGGAAACTGCATGCCCCGACGACGTCCCCTAGTGACTATCCTGTCTTTAAAGGCCGAACAGAAGATGCTACTGTGGGTAGGGTGTGTTCGGTCTTGCTGAAAGACTTTGATGAGAGTTTGGTATTGGTTCCAGTTGAGGGTTTCCGAGGCAGGTACGGGCTTACCGGCTTGAATCCATACTTCGCGATTGGTGATCCTGGAGTAGTACGAGGCCTTCACACCGATGCTGCGCCTTAAGAATCTGTAGTATTGCCCGTCTATTTTCTTGAGAAGCTTATCCGTCAGCGTTAAGGAATCTAGCCCCTAAAGGAGTACTGGTACTATGGCTGAATGATAAATGCGGACCTTGGTGGATCTTGGAAGCGTGCTATTCCAGACCAGTCTGAGTTTCTTGAAGGCTTCCTCTGTAAGACCTAATCTGTGATAAAACGCGGTGTGAAAAGGATTGTTCCAGCTGATTCGGGACCCTAAATACTTTACTTGTGTGACCGTAGGNTGAGTTTCTTGAAGGCTTCCTCTGTAAGACCTAATCTGTGATAAAACGCGGTGTGAAAAGGATTGTTCCAGCTGATTCGGGACCCTAAATACTTTACTTGTGTGACCGTAGGTACTATAGATCCATCCATGAAACGAAGCGCGGTGTGGTCTGACTTGGGGTGCTCCAGAATTTCTGTTTTGGTGTGGTTTAACTTCATACCATATTCCTGAGCTACCGACTCTAGCGCGCTAAGCATGGATTGCAGTTGAGGGGTCGTCAGTGCCATAAGGAGCGTGTCATCAGCATACTCTAGGTCATATACCGGATATCCTTCGGACCATGTATTCGTAGGGACGCCTTGGGTTTGTAAGGTGTGGTCTGTGTCATGCAACATGACTGTTAGAACCATGACAAACAAGTACGGACTTAGAGGGCAGCCTTGCCTAATGCCAGCCGAAACTGCACCTTCAGCGACATTGCCAGTGAAGCTTTGTACCGTGAATCTGGGAGACTTATAGATAGACGATATTAGGCGTATCATGGCGTCTGAGAGCCCAAATCGCCGAAGTGCCTCTAGCATTGCGGTGTGGTCAAGAGAGTCGAATGCTTGCTTCCAGTCCAAAAACAGAAGGTGCAAGGGGGTGTTAGTCATTAAATGACCACTCCATTGCTCTGCGTAAGGTGAACAATGGTTGTTTTGTGCTGCGGTGTGATCTGAACCCATACTGGGTGTCCCTGAGTTTATGGTCAAATTGAATTGCGAGTCGTTTTTGGAGCAGAACTGCCAGTATTTTGTATGAGGTGTTCAAAAGCGAAATAGGACGATAGTTGTTCGCGTCCGTATCTGCACCTTTGCCTTTGAAAATGGAAACAATTTTCGCCCATCCCCAATCGGCTGGCATAGTACTTGTGTCCCAGATTTCATTGTACATATGCAGCAGTTGTTCTCTGGAGTCCTGATCTAGTAGCACGAATAGTTCGGCAGGTGCTTCATCCGGGCCCGGCGCTTTATTGGACTTGGTGCTGTCTAGGGCTGTGTTTAATTCCTGCATCGTAAACCTGGACTCATTAGGTTGCTGTGGAAAGAGGTGTGGTCTGGCTTGTCTTCTTGCTATGTGATCCGGTGCGATGGCCGGAGCTGCCCACTGCGTATTTTGTAGGTGGTCGCGCATGACCTCGTGTGTTTTAGACCAAGGCACCGGTGAGTTGTTGTGAATGAGGTGTGTTCGCTTTCCCGTAAACCCCTTCTTTTGTCGACGCACTGCGTTCCAGACGGTGGAGTTGGCTCCAGAAGGGTCCTGTAAGAGCTGGTCATGGACCCATCTGACACGGTCCTTACGCGCGGCGCGTTTGGCCTGATTGCGAAGATGTTTTGCATCGTCCGTCTGCGCTGCCTCGGCTTTGCGNCCAGAAGGGTCCTGTAAGAGCTGGTCATGGACCCATCTGACACGGTCCTTACGCGCGGCGCGTTTGGCCTGATTGCGAAGATGTTTTGCATCGTCCGTCTGCGCTGCCTCGGCTTTGCGCGCCTGATCCAAACGTTGAAGTGTGTCCCGTGTGATCCAAGGTGTCCTGGGGACCTGAGTAGCTAGGGGTATGTGGCCCTTAGCCGCTTGTGTTAAGTGCTGAATGGTGCTGGTGGCCGTTTGCGACGGGGTTCGATGCGGTGTGTGCGGTACAGGAAGGACCGGTTGAATGCGACCTCCGGTTGCGACGGTAGATAGTTTGCCCTGCTCTGCTAGCCTGTCTGCGCGTTCGTTGCCTTCCGTACCGACGTGAGCTTTGGTCCATTTGAAGGTGACCTTTATACCTGCTTTGCGATATAAGTGCTGTGCTCGTTCTACCATAGCTTTCTGTACTTTACTTTTCCAGCGGCCCGTGATTATATTGATAGCCCATTGGCTGTCCGAGACAATCTGGACCGAGGTGTGGCCAGTCTCCGAACAATACAGGAGCGCCTCAATGATTGCAGAGAGTTCACCCGTATTGTTAGAACCAACACTAGCTCCTAAGAACGCGGTGTGGTCTCTAGATGTTATGACCGGGCCAGACGCTGAAGTCCAAGACTGATCAGCCGCCTGAAACGTCCAACCCCAGCCTGCCGCAGTACTTGCCGTGGCTTTGCCCTTGGAACCCGAGCCGTCCGTGAACATACGAAGGTGTGGTCTGGGAGTGGTGGGGACTTCATCAACGCACTGTGTCGCAGCTCCTGTGTTGTCCACTTTCATGGCTTCCCTGAACGCCTGGTTAAAAGAAGATCTCTGGTCTATTGTGGTCCGCCTGAAGTCAAAACGAAGTCTAGGATGTGAGGGCTGCATTCTTTGCGCAAGCTTAACCTGGATCTCTGTTACTAGAAGGTAATGGTCTGAAGGGAAGCCCGTGTGAAGTTTCGATCTGCAGGAGTTAACACCCGAAAGCCACTGTGTTCTGACGAAGGTGTGATCGAGCCTCTGAAATCTGACTGGGTCGGGTATAGGTTGTTTTTTGGATGGGGGGAGGGGCTGCGGGACATCCAGAAAAGTTCGAATGTGGGATGCAACCACCAAAGAGTGATCTCTATCTTGCTGCTGAAGCTTAGCGTAGAATTGCTGCATGATAAGAGGGTCAAGAAGATATTGAGACCAATCAGCGGGTGGCGCCGCTTTGTCCCTGTACGTGATTTGTTGGAGCTGTGACGGGGTTTTGTACGATGCTGCTTCCACCATGTGTAGTCGCTGCATGGTGCGCACACATAATGAACGATTACCCGTGGCGGTGTGGTCTATCCACTGCTTGCCCTTACCATAGGTGTACGGTCCCGTAACCCCCTGATCACTGCGGTGTGTTCCTTGGAAGCGTACGTTGAAGTCGCCGGTAAGGACTACATACTCTGGCTGGGGGAGTTTGTCTACATAGTCTTCCAACTTGTTCCAAAATGGTTCTCTAACTGAGTCGTGGTCGTGACCTGAGTGCGGCGCGTAAGCTCCCAAAACATGTACACGGCCCCCCTTCTTGTTAAACACCAGATGTAAGAGTCTGTTAGAAACCTGGACAATGTCAGCGAGGTGTGGTCGAACCCTAGGATGCACCACCGCCCCCACGCCAGCGTGTTTGTCCCTGGTATTACCAGACAATACTACTAGGTGTTTTTCCGAAGTATAAGAATAATAAGAAGTACTCCTAGTTTCGCTAAGCATGACTACGTCCAGATTGTGTTCTTCCATTAACTGCAAAACATTCTTGAGCTTGAGTGTGTCCGCGAATCCTTGAACATTCAAAGCACCTACTCTAAGTTTGGAACCGTAGCTTAAAGGAGGTGTGGTCGGAAATTTTTGAGGTCCTTTCCTAGCTGTTCTCCTGATGCCGTCCTGCCATAGGATAGTCTTACGGAACCACGCAGAGTTCCTCTGAGTGGCTTTCGTGGGCGAGGTTCGAACAGCTGGAGGGGAGCCCGCCCCCTCCAGCATTGTGTTTGTGCTTCCTTTGCGCCAACGGCGGTATGCTCGACGAGCCCACCTCCTGTTGGTGCCCCCTCCGGTCGCACGTGGTTCGTCCCTCGTGGGGGTGCACTCTTCGTTGGCTCCCGTGGGAAACCAGGGTTGGTCGATTTCTGTGAATTCCACGAATTCCTGAATTAGGAGAAGTCTTTTTATGTATTCTGTAAAATATGGGTTCTCCGTTCTGGGTGAAAGCGCGTCGTGCAAGAAGGGCAGCCGCCAAAGCCGGTCAGCGTGGTCCTCTGCCAGTCCATCTCCGTCGCACGGTGCAACGACAACAACTGCAGGCGAACCGAGCCACAGCAGGAGGCAGTGGTCGAGAACCCCTGCCAGGTGCCGGAGGACGACCAGAAGAAGAGGACAGCCGCAGAGCACAGCGAGAAGAGCTGCAAGCGAATCGGGCCGCAGCAGGAGGCAGTGCTCGAGGACCCCTGCCAGAAGAAGGTGCCGGAGGACGACCAGAAGAAGAGGACAACCGCAGAGCACAGCGAGAAGAGCTGCAAGCGAATCGGGCCGCAGCAGGATGCTCGAGGACCCCTGCCTGGAGAAGGTGCCGGAGGACGACCGCCTGGTGTGAGTAAGGCTGAGTTAGCGAGATCCCTAGCCGAATTAGTCCTCAGCTCCGCTGAGGTGTGATCGGGGCAGAGTGCCGGCCCAAAATTGGATTGAGGTGACCGCTTCTCCGCTTCGACTCCGCCGATGGCTTCAGAGGAGTGGTTCAGACACCGATCACGGACCGTGGCACGTGGGGGCCTTTCAGGCACCCTTAGCACCTTTGCCCTGGCCCTTCACTCCCTGGGGAGTTAAAACTGGAGCTGGACTCTTGGGCTGGGCGATGTGATCAAAATCCTCCGTGTGATCAAGGTCCATGTCAGAGGCGGAACTTCGAGGTGCCGGTTTGCCTTGAAAAGTGGCAGCGGTGTAATCTCCCACTTTCTGGGAGTCTGCACCAACTTTCTCTGCATATTCATCCCAAACGAACGCGACAGCTTCCACCACTTGCATGGAAAGTTCAAATGGATAGGGAGAGTACCAGCTGCTATGGAAGATAGCATTCGACCAGTGCTTTCGGCCTTTGCCTGAAAGCTGGCCCTTGGTGCCTGTGCTAACGGCTTTGCGCGCTGCCCGCTGGAGCTGGCACTCCGCTTCATCAAGCTCCCATTGGGAGCCCCAGATGACCTCATTCCACTTCTCCTGCCACAGCGATTCGAGCCGCGACTCAGGTGTGGTCGGTCNTGGAGCTGGCACTCCGCTTCATCAAGCTCCCATTGGGAGCCCCAGATGACCTCATTCCACTTCTCCTGCCACAGCGATTCGAGCCGCGACTCAGGTGTGGTCGGTCGAGACTGCAGAATGGCATGCAACTCATGAGTAATCTCGAGCCTCCCCATGAAGCGTCCTGACACCTCCTCGTAAAAAACTCCGGTGTGGTCGGGCTTAAAATCGCGGCCGGCTTCTGGCGCCATAAGCGTCAAAGTGCGCCACAGCACCAAGGCCCGCTGACTGCAGGTATCAGGATGAGAGTTAAGGCAAGCCAACACGACACGGAGGGGAGATTCAAGCTTACGTTGCCACTGGGGTGCGCACGGCGCAATGCGCACGTGCTTCCCCGAAATCGGGGTCGTGGGACCACTGTACAATGGGGTGCCGTTTGGGCCTCCCCACTTTCTCAAAAAGGCGCCTCTCAACTCCCAGGCCTTGAAGTTGAGAAGCGTCATAGCCGAAAACCATTCGCCCTGTCCACCCTGGGGGACTGTAACCGGATCTTGCTGAAGGACGTTGAACCAGAACTGAGCAGGGAGTGCGGTGTGGTCGGCCGAGGCATCCAGAAGCCCTCGGTTGACCAGCCATTGCACAACCTCAGGTGTGTTCTGCAGAAGCCATCCGAGCATAAAGACGCGCTGATCCGGCTTCATGGCCTGCGGCCACCCCGTGGTGACCAGCATCAGCCCTGCAGCGTTCTTTTGCTGCTGGCGGTTGTCGCTCGCCATAAAGTGGAGCTCCTGCTGCGTGTGGAACACTTGGTCTCCCACCTTCTTCAAGGCTTGCTCCAGCTGTGCAATCATCATCATCATCGCCTCCGGGCGGGCCACCTTGACATGGTGAGCACGAACCAGCTCCAAGACGTCACGATTGGTCTTGATAGGTGTGGTCATCCAGCGTTCCAGAGCTTGCTGATCGTTCACATCCACGCCGAATTCGGCTGCCACTGTCTGTACCACCGGTGTTTCATTTAGCAGAACGGGCTGCGCGAAAGAGTCAGAACTGGCTGCAGTATCCGTAGCGCGCGCGGCCGATCCGGTAAACGAGCCTTCCTGAGGTGTGGTCGCCTGCGATACGACCGGTGAGGGAGGTCCACGCTTCTGCCTGCTGTGCCTTTCGAAATACAGCTGCTGACTGAGCTCATACTCTAGCTGGGAAGCTTGCTGTCTAGCTTGATCGTAGGGTGTCATGGCCATGGCTGCAAAAGAGGGTGAAATCGGAGCCTGGCGGTGTGGTCCTTGAGACCTCGCCAGAAAAGAACCTGCACGTGCACGATGCACCTGGTTGGCCGAGATNGGGTGTCATGGCCATGGCTGCAAAAGAGGGTGAAATCGGAGCCTGGCGGTGTGGTCCTTGAGACCTCGCCAGAAAAGAACCTGCACGTGCACGATGCACCTGGTTGGCCGAGATGCCTACAGGGAGGTTTAGGGATTTTATGTTTTAGGGTTTAGAATTTTAGGTTTTTAGGGTTTTAGGTTTTTAGGTTCAGGGCTTAGAAGGGGTGCTGGTACTCTATCTACATGGCGCGGAAGGATGCAAGACGCTACACTATAAATGCTAAATTCCTAAACTTCTACCTTAAGCCTTTCACACAAGCTCTACAAGGTCAAGCATTCAGGGTTCCAAACCCTCAATCCAGCACCCTGAAACCCAAGAGCCCGTAAAGAGCACAAAACACTCTATTATGGAACTGCTCATACGCCTTGTAGAAGCGGTCTAGCACCCTGTGAGCCCCTCGTGAAACCCTGAACCCTAAACCCCAAGCCCATAGCATAGGGGCCTGAATAAGCAGAACTGGGCTTGGGGTATAGTATACACACTACAGCCTAGTATAGTCTACATAGCATAGTATCGCATAGTATAGCATAGTATAGTAAAGTCATTGCAAGACCCTTATAGAAACTCTCCTTGACAAAGGTGTGGGTTGGAGTGCGCGAGACATCGCTGCCACCTGGATGAGCCCTAAACCCTAGCGGCCCTATCTGCGAAACCCTGAAGTCTTGAAATTCTAAATTCCTAAACCCTGATCCAAGCCCTACAACCCCAAACCCTAAAACCCTAAAAGCCCTAAACCCCCAAGCCCTGAAACCCTAAACCGTAGAGAGAGGCCTCCCGAAGCTTCTACTTGTTCAGCGCTTAGGGATTGCGTTTTGTTTAGTTTTTGGGATTTAGGGTTTCCAGGTTTCAGGGTTTAGGGTCAGTGTGTTGGGGTTATGGTTTCAGGGTTTTGGGCTTGAGGGCCAGTGAGGCTTGCGGGCTTGGGGGTTTCAGGGTTGAGGGTTTGGGGTTCAGGTTCAGGGCCCTCGCAGCAAAAGACAATTAATTACCTTTGGCCTTCAGCTCAGGTTCGTTACGGCCACATGCGCATCGTGAGCGCCATCGACGAAATGAACGGAGACCGCAGTCGTTAGGTTTGTATGGTTGAACTCTAGACAATCAAGAAAAAAATCAACACATATATAACGCATACCACTCAAAGCATGCAAAGATTAAGCTACACAAAGGCTACAAGCTTAGATTTGGGCTGCCACTGCTGGGGTCGCTGGGCTTTCACGGCATAAGTTAGTGTGGAAGCCGGGCCCGAAAAGCTGGTCATATCATATGGGGGCTTTAAAAATTAGAATAGGGTTCCTTTAAAGGGGGTATAGGGTTATTAAGGGATACTATAAGGGATCTATAAGGGTAGTATAATATAGGGGCCTTAATAATTAGAATAGGGTTTTGGGGCCCATGATACCGCAAATACAGTAAGGAACCCCTAAAATAGCATAGGTAATCATTTAAGCCCTTATAGTACCTGTTGGCCTTCAAAAAGCGTGTAGGACTTACCTAGACCCCAAAAGAACCCACCCGCTCAGGGTTCCTCATTATGAGTCCTGTATATAAGTGCTTCGAAAGGTTTAAACTCTGAGCCCTACACCCTACACGGTAGGGTTTAGGGTCTAGGGGGGTTCTAGTGGAATCATGTGAGGGTTACATAGTTAGGGTTTTAAGGCTTGAGGGTTTTAGGGTTTAGAGTTTAGGGTTCAGGCCCCCACCCTAAGCCCTAAGCCCTAGACCCTTAAGCCTTAACTCCTCAACCCCGAAGGCCTTATGGAAGCATTGACCTGGGGATGAGAGCTTTTGACGAAGAAATCTACAGCCCTAGCCCCCCTAAAGCCCCAAAGCTTCCAAACAACCCTGAAGCCCCTAAAGCCCCCAAAACCCTAAGCCTTAAACTCTAAACTGACCCCTAAATTTCAGTTTAAGGTTCGGGACTTATTTTAAAGTAACCTGCTTGCCTTTGTCCTTAGATGGATCTATAGGGTTCCTTGAAAGGGATCTATAGGGTTCTTTAAAGGGTTCTATAAGGGCTCTATTATAGGGTAAAGGTCAGTTTAAGGTTCGGGGTTTGGGGGCCGAAGTCGGCTCGAAGGTTTTAGGATGACGGCGAAGCTCCCGGCGTCGTTGACCGCGCGCACGCTCGAAGAGCGGTGAGAAAGGATGGTTCAGGGTTCAGTGTTTGGGGTTCAGGGTTGAGTTCAGGGTTTAAGGAGGGGGGTTTAGCGTTTAGGGCTCCGGGTTTGGGTTTTCGACCAAGGGGCACCCAAACCCTACAACCCCAAACCCCAAATTCCTCAAGCCCTACACCATAAGAGCCTGATTCTCTATAGATCCCTCATGGATCCCTTGTAAAGGAGCCCTTTACAGGATCCCTTTAAGGAACCCTTTGCGGATGCATTTAAGGCCTAAACCCTAAACCCTAAACCCCTAAACCCCTAAACCCGTAAACCCCTAAACCCCCAAACCCTAAACCCAAAACCCCTAAACCCTGAACCCCTAAACCCAAAACGACTAAACCCCTAAACCCCTAAACCCTTAAACCCTTTTAATCAGAACCCCAACACCGGCACAGGTGCAGCCGAGGCCCCGGAGGAGGCCGGAGAGGGCGAGGAGACCGAGGAGACCTCAAAGCCGGCAAAGCCCGGGGCCCCGTTTACTAGGTAGGGCTCTTTCTTTAGGTTTAGGGTTTAGGGTTTAGGTTTAGGGTTTAAGGTTTAGGGTTTAGGGTTTAGGGTACTAATACTAGGTAGGGTTTCGGGACATTTTATATTTTCCCTTCTTGGGCTTAAGAGGATCTTTTTCACGCATATTTTTCAAAGCCCCACCGAGTTTAGAAAGGAACCCTATAATAGAGCCCTTATCGAACCCTTTAAGGAACCCTATAGATCCATTTAAGGACAAAGGCAAGCAGGTTACTTTAAAATATGTAGTTGTGGAGGGACTATATCGGCTTTGTCGGTACAGCATTCAAATTGTCATTCTTTTCGGACGTCTATACAGCTATTGTGGTCCAGAGCCTTGCTCAAGTCTCGAAATTTTCGGGCGGGTTTGTAACATCAATCTTACTAGGTTCCTGAGTAGTACCATTTTGCCCTTTCTATTGTTGGGTCCCCTTATTCTAGCCCAATAGTAGGAAGAAGGGTACTCTTTTTTTATGGAGCTACTCAGCAGCCTAGCTTAGGTCCTGGGGGCCTGAAGGGCTTGATGATCTCTGTTTAGGGTTGAGGGTTCAGGGTTTAGAATTTAGGGTTTGGGGTTTAGGGCCTGGGGTTCAGTGTTTACTTCATGTGCTTCAGGAGCCTCTGATTTCATAGCTTTCTTTGGCACCACGGAGGAACATGTCAGCTAAACTTCTGGCGTTGCACTTTATGGAGGCATAGGCTCCTGTTTCGGTCGGGGTTTCGGTGTCGGAGTTCAAGATACCGAAACGCTAACTAAGCTTGACCCCGAAAGGTCAGAAAACACTTGCCGAAAAAGGCTCTCTGAACGGGAATCTCGAATTTCATAGATCCTAAATCATCTCAAGCCGTAATTCTGAAAAGCAGCCCTTACATCTCACCCATACACCCCAAAACAGCTCTCATTGGCAGGATAATCCCAGCTAGGACAGCCCCGAACAGAAACGATTCGCCCCCTGTCAACCTTTATAATCCTTTCCATAATTCCAACCAGCCCCTCATTGAGAGCCTCATGAAGCGTCGTTACAACTCCATAACGACTTCTATCAACCTTGTTATTTAAAGCCACCCGAACATGCAGTAACAACTTACTTAAACGACCTTCTTGCCACAGAATGTTTTTGCTTACATTAGCAACGGCATCAAAGAAAAGCCCTAAAGCCAGGTCCAAGAGAAGTGCTGAGGAGGACGCGGATGCAACCGCCTTCGATGCTGCTGTCGGGAGACCTGCTGGTCGAGGGTTTTCGGTTTCGTAACTGCTGGGGGGTTAGGGTGGGGTTTAGGGTTTGGGGTTTAGGGTTTACGGTTTGGTAGGGTGTCCCCCCTTTTAGTTTTTTGTTTACAGGGTTTTGTAAGGGTTAAGAAGATGGGCCTATGGGTCGATGAGTTTTTCCAGGTGTGTCGCTGTGTCTCGATTTTTAAAGGGCTTTGTAACGGTCTTGCAGGGTTCGTGAATTCTGGGGTTTGAGAATCACGTTTCAGGATATCAGGTGCACGCTTGCATTGGTTCATTGCCTAGGTTTGCAAGCCTTCTACTCGAGTTTATTCTTTAAATCATAGTACAGATCCTACGGTACTACAAGCGTCATTCAAGCTCAAGCTCAAGCTCAAGCTCTCTCTCTCTCTCTCCCTTGCTCGGTCCTTGCTCGTTTTCTCATTCACTCACTGACTCACTCATTCACTCTCTCACATTCTCCCTCTCTCTCTCCTCTCCCTCGCTCTCTCTGTCTCTCATTTTCTGTTCTCGCTGAGCACCTCAATAGTGTAGGCGCCTTAATAGTTCGAATCGGGTTTAGGGGCATATCATACTATGCTTATGATCAGGAACCCCCAAAAAACCCATCAAGGCCCCTACATGCGCCTAAACCTGAAGCCCCAAGGTCTCCCCCGAAGCCTTGTGCCGCTAAGCCTTGAACCCCAAGCTCCGAACTCTAAGCGGGCGAAAATCAAGTCACGAACCTCAAAACCCTGTGTAATATATGGGTGGTTGTCAAAATAATGTCCCTTTTTGGGTCCCTATTATAATACGGCACCTATTATTTAGGGTATCCAAAAAGGGACCTTAATTTTGACAACTACCCATATGGGCCTGAATCATTAGAGTTGGGTTTTAGGGTATCTTATGTCAGTATAATATAGGGACCAGAGTGCCACCGACTGTCTCGACTGAGAGTTCTGTAACGCCTTGTAGGCAGCGCGGGACCTTGCCTAAGGCAAACTCGGGACCCCGAGTGTAGACAAACCCTAAACCCTAAACCCTAAACCGAAATCCCCGAATCCCGGTGAAGCCCTGGTTCTAAACCCGGAACTTCGAAAGCCTCAAACTCGAAATCTCAAAGTGAAGCATTAAACCCTCAACTCTAAACCCTCAACTCTAATTATAGAGTGGCTTAAATAACTACCAAGACTATTGTGGGTTCCCTAATGTGGTCTTATTGTAGTGTACCCCAACACCTTATTCTAATTATTGAGGCCCCTACATTACCCGGCTAAACCTCGACGATCGGCCCAGGCTGATGAGGCCACCAAAATTGTTTTTTTCTATTTATCTTGCTCTTGAGGGGTTTAGGGTCTAGGGTTTTAGGGTTTAGGGTTTTTCTTTCCTTACCTTTGGTTAGTAAGGAATGGAGGAATGGGGTACAATTATAACTACTATTACTACCATTCCTCCATTCCCTACTAACCAAAGGTCCGTGGCGGGGGGCGACGTTTCTTCGTGTTTGGCGGTCTCGGGTTCAGAGTTTTTGCGTAAGATTTTTGGGGCGAACTGGAGCGTCAGGGTTCGACAATTTGGGGTTTTGGGTTTGGGGCTTCGGATTTGCGGCTTCAGTGTTTAGTAGCTGAGGATTGTGGGCTCGGGGTTTGGAGCTTTGTTCAGGTTTAGGGCTCCGTGCTCTGGGCTTTGGACAGACCCAGGGCTGAAAAGCATTGAGTTTCTTGGTGGGGTTGAGAGTTCGAGCTTCGAGGTTGAGGGTTGCTTAGGGGCTTCTAGGGTCGGTTTAGGGTTTAGGGGTTACGGGTTTAGGGTTTAGGGGGGGGGGCCTGGGAGGAAAAGTTGGGCAAGGAGGGCGTGGAACCCTACACCCTAAACCCCAATCCCTCAACCCTAGACCCTCAACCCTAATCCTTGAGCCCTAATTTCTGAGCCCTAAACCCTGAATCCTGAACCCTGAACCCTGGCCCCCGAGGCCAGAAACCAGGATTGCGGATCCCTCAACCCCGGATTTCCCCCCCCCCGAAAACAAGAAACCCTGAATCCCTAAATCCTGAGTGGTACGGTTGATGGACAAAATCCTGCATGACCCTAAGGACCCTAAACTATGGGAATTATGGTATATTCCTTATAATGGGTAATGCAGGATTTTGTCCATCAACCGTAGTTTCAGAGAATCAGGGGCCCCAGCCTAAACCCCCAAATCTCGGATACTTAATCAAAAGGCCCCCTAGAAACGGACCCCGGATCCGTGCGCAAGGTGAGGAACCCCCCCCCACATCCTTGAATGTACCGACTCCTTACCTCCAGAGTCCCGTGAAGCCTAGACCTCAACCCCTAAACCCTATACCCTTAAATCTTCAACCCAAAACCCTAAAACCCTAATTAGCCCCTAGACCCTATACCCTTAAACCCCTAGACCCTATAGCCTATACCCTTAAATCTTCAACCCTAAACCCTAAAACCCTAATTAGCCCCTAAACCCTACACCCTTAAATCTTCAACCCGCAACCCCAAGCCTGAAACCCTCCTGAAGCCTTTAAAATGCAGGACTCCAAGGGAGAGGATCCTAAGGCGCGGCTCTGGGCGGGAGGGCGTTGGGGTCTTCCGAAGCCCAAAACCATGCTAAACCCTTGAAGCCCTAAGCCCTAAACCCTAAACCCTTGAAGCCCTAAGCACTTGAAACTCTAGACCAGGAAACCTTAGCATTAATCCTTACCTCGGAAGACCTGAACCCTAAACCCTAAACCCTGAAGCCCTCGACTTGGGATATGCGGGACCCAGAGTCGCGAACTCCGGGGCTTCGGGTTTTTGTGGCATGTCTTCCATGCAAAAGATAGGGCTTCCCATCGTGATATACTAGGACCCAGAGTAGGCCCTTATTCCAAACCGAAAAGGGCACGCTTTTTTTCCTAGGTTACTCTTAGGTCTAGTAGGGCTTCCCATCGTGATATAGGGAGTTTTCCCTAATTCGAGCGCATTGGGCCTCCTGGGAATTAAGGTTTTGGGCAGTAGTAAGGGTTTGGGAGGAGGTCTGGATTGAGAGACTTTCAGGACGTATCACTGAGTCTTGAAATTCAGGTCTGGATTTCCAGGTGAATCATCAATTCTCTTGTCATTTCTTCCTTCTAGTCCGCAGACGCAGGAGGTACGAATTAGGGTTTAGTCCAGGCTCTATAATAGGTCATTGGGTTGGATCCGGGTTCCAAAATCACCATATCCGTCAAGAGAGCCCTGCGTAATGCGCATCGGCTACAAACAGAGCCTGAAGAACCCAAGGAACGAACCCCCATGAACTCAGCGGCACGCTGGATCCTCGAGCGGTCAACCCGCGACGTTAAATCCTCATCCTCAGCCGGAAAGTTTAAGCCTCAAGCCTCAAACCCGCAATCAAAGCCTTGCGCCCTAACCCTAAACATGGTTTTAGAGGTTTAGAGGCTTAGGGGCTTAGGGGTTTAGGAGATCAGGGGTTTGGGGTTAGGGATTTAGGGTTTAGGCTTTGGGGGTTGAGGGTTTGGGTTTCCCAGCTCCTTCAACCACAATCCCTAAGACTCCTTCCCAAACCACCCACCCTTGGGAGGCCGAAGCGGCGTAGCTGGAGCTCTCAACTGAAGGAGCCCCGAGTTTTGTTTTGGGGGTTTAGGGGTTTAGGGGTTTAGGGCTTTGGGGGGTTTAGGGGTTTGGGGTTCAAAGTCAGAGTTTGGGTTCGGTGTTTACGGCTTGAGGGCTCTGGGCTTGTATGCTCTTGTCGTCCTTGCTTCTATGATTTTGATGGCTTGCTTTCATTTTCTGGCTTTAGAACGAGCTGAGCTCCTCAAAGGCACCAGGTTATGAACTTATAGGCTATCGGGGCTTAGATTTTTGGGTGTTATAGGTTGGGTGCGGCCCCCGCCCACTAACAGTGGGAAAATACTTTCCTATATATACACCCCCTGAAAAAGCACAACTGTTTGGAGGCCTATGGAGTTCCCAATTTTCGGGGGCCCCAACTGTTCAGCAGGTTTGGGAGTTCGGGAGCCCAGGCTTTAGATTCCAGAATTTGGCATTTGGAGTTTCCAGATTCTAGGATTTCTGCAGCAATTCGGCGAGAGTTTCGGAATTCGCCCGAAGGCAAATAGTGGAGGGTTGAAGAACTGATGATTGGTGCTTCGGGAGGGTTTAGGATTTCTGCAGCAAATTGGCCAGAGTTTCGGAATTTGCTCGAAGGCAAATAGTAGAGGGTTGTAAAACTGGAAGCTGGTGTCTGCCTGGCCCCAAGGCCAGCGGGGCCAGGGTGCTACCTGGCCAGGCCACTGCCGGAACCAGGAAACTACTTTGCTTAAGTTTTCGAGCAGACCATGAGTTTGCCCAAGAATCTGCAAACTAGATTGCAAAAGGGAGCACAAGAAAAACACAACTGTTTTGCTAGCCTGATCACACAAATTTCGAGCAGGCCATCAGTTTGCCCAAAAATCTGCAAACTAGATTGCAAAAGGGAGCACAAGAAAAGCACAACTGTTTTGCTAGCCTGGAACACAAACCCAACCACAAACTCCAAAATCCAGCACAAGAAAAAGCACAAACTAGAGCACAAAAAAGCACAAGAGTAGCACAACTGTTTTGCAATCCGAAGCACAAACACACAAACGCCAAAAACGAGCACAATAAAAGCACAACTGTTTCGCGATTTGGAGCACAAGGAAAATTACAAACTGCTTGACAAGGTCCAATTTACATCAACCCAGGAATTCCTGTCTAAAATGATCAAAAGGTACCAGGCCTGGGGTGGCGGGCCTGGGAAGCGCTCTCCCTCCCTTCTTACCTCCCTCTTTACCTCCACGTCCCTCCATCCACCCAGGCACCCCTCGCCACCCCTGGCTGCACGTGTTGAGATGCAGTAGAGGGAATCGAATGACATGTTTCGGTTGAGGGTTGCAGCCCAGTGACTATTTGGAAACGAACATTTTTCTCTGGGCCTTGCGTTCAGCAGATTTTGACTTTACAGGAAGGGGAAGCATGGTTTCGGGGCTTGTTTTGTCAAAGATTTAGGTTTCACACTCGAGTCTCGAGAGCGTTCATGTTTCATATTGGGAAAACCGGTGAACTCGGTAGATTTTGTTGTGCTTTGCGTTGTGGTTCAAATTGTGGTCACTGTTAGTGTGGTGCGGCCGCCCCCAAGTTATAGGGTTTTTTTAAACCCTAAACCCTCAACCTTAAACCCTAAACCTAACCCCTTAGCCTTAAACCCTAAACCCTGAACCCTAAACGCTGGCACTGCTCATGACATGCGCACACAACTTGGCTTCGGAAGCCCATGGTGTTGCGGTTTAGGGGTTGGGTTTAGGGTTTAGGGTTTTGGGTCTCGATTGATCGATTTGGGCATGTTTCGAGAGCGTGAGCTGTCGAACATGGTTCAGGCAAAGCCTGGAATGCATGGCATGCATCGTTAATAAAGGGCCTTAATAATTACCTAGGGGCTCCTGATCATATTTATAGTATAATGGGCTCCAAATCCCTATTCTAATTATTTAGGCCCCTATATTATGCAGTCCTTCAGTAGGACCCCGCCCACGCGAAGCTCTGAACCACGAAAGCCCCCCGAGTTTTTGAGAAGGAAATGTCCTCGGGATCGAAGAAAACGCAGGCACAAGGGGGAGGCGTAAGGGTTTGGGGCTTGCGGGTTTCAGCGCTTCAGGGTTTGGGGTTCTGAGTTGAGGGTAAAGCTTAGGGTTTAGGGCTTGGGGTTTGTGGTTTAAGGTTGAGGGTTTAGGGTTTAGGGTTCAAGGATGAGGGTCGTGAAGACGTTGGAGCTCGCTGTGAAACTCGCTACTTCCATTAAAATCCGTCACCTGAAGAGATGGCTGATGCCGGACTGGATCGTTGCGGGGAGGTACGAGCACAGATTTCGTATGGAAAAGCTGTCGGTTCGCTTGCCCTATCGAGTGGGTTTGTGACAATGATCGTTACAATCAGTTTGGGCGAGGCGGAAGTTGTTTTTTCTTTTGTGCGAAAGTTTTTGCGTTCAGCTTTAATTGTTTGCTTAGGCGGATGGGGGTGTATGGCATGGATCGCGAGAGCTGAAGTGGAGTTGGATCGTGCAGGACATATTTCCATTTAGCCAACATCATCGCTGCGGACGTTCGGCTCACGTGGAAAGAGTGTAAGTGTTTGGCCGTCGAGCGAGTGGATATCCTCAGCAGCAAGGTTAGTACCCGTATAGACTGAGCTTTGGAGTACCATACTTTAATACTTTTTTCTTAAAGGAATCATTATGAAATAGAAGTTTATACTTTTTTCTCCCTGGTTACTTAAAAGCCCAGTAGAGGGGCTTCGGGGTTCAGGGTTTGGAGTTTAGGGCCTAAGGGTTCAGGGCTCAGGGCTCAGGTTCGAGGGCTCAGGATTTAGGGACTTTAGGGTTGCGGGTTTGGGTAGTAGGGTTTATAGGCTGTAGGTAGGGTTTCGGGTTGAGGGTAGGAAGTTGAACTCTTGGGCATATTTCGAGCTTAATGCGGTACCTGATCGAATTAAGGGGTGTGCTCAATGATTTTATAGAGGTGTTAGAAGCTGTTGTTGCTTCTTGAGGGTGTTCGGGTGGTGTTTTATTCAGTCTTTGCAGTGGTTTCAATTTCATAGTTGTTGTAGTTTGTCTTGAGGGCTGGATAGAATGTTTACTAAATTTAGCACGGCTTTATGAGCTTGCACAAGGGCTTCACCTGTGTAGGTTCTTACGAGGTCTTTCAACCTTTCTCGACATTCTTGAGAGCCTGCGTCTTGAGGCTCTTACATCAAGCCAGCCATGTTTTACTTTGTAGCATTTTCAATGGACTGTCTCCCTGTCGTTGATGAAGACAGTCGCAGTGCAGTTCAATCGGCTTGCTGAAGCGGTTGCGAGCATTTTTTTGCGACGCTCGAAAGCAGATTCGCTTCCAAGCCGTCCTGGAAGTGCTCGGGAGACACTGCCGAAGTGCAGAGGGCATGGCCTCTGCGCGAATGGAGGGAGTTGGTTGCACAGCTTGACATGATCACAAAGACGTCTGAACACACACGGTTGTCGCGGTTTCCTGAGCTTTGTTTGGTTACCATACATACAGCTTGCGAGTTGGATTGTTGAGGTGTATGTTGAATCACTTCCGAACGGCATCCAAGGCGGCCAGTCTGCCGCCCAGTTCCGAAAGCCCAAGCAGGAAACCTAAACCCAGTTCCTCAACCAGAAACATACACCTAACAGCCTGAACATCGAAAGCCCTTTAGTCGAAAGGCAAGTCGGTGAGTAGGTGGCTGCGTGTTCAGAAACACTAAACCCTAAACCCTAAAGCCTCCTAAACCTGTTCAGGACCCAATCGTCAAGACCGCCTTTGACAATGAACGCGTCACGCATAAAGCGTTGCTGGTACCCGCGAAGAAGCAAAACATCCGCCCGGCTTTCTGCTGGCTCTTGCTGCTATTGGGTTTAGGGGTTTAGGGTATAGGGTTTAGGGGTTTAGGGTTTAGGGTTTTGGTCGTTGTTGCTATAGTTGGGGTATTCGGACTTTGACAAACAGGAAGGCCTTCACAGTGCATCGCGCAGTGAGAAAACTCAATCTAGGTACCGATCTGGGATGAACTGCTAAACCAGCTGTTTGGTTTAAGATAGAATCCGTAGGGAGCCGGAGGAATCAGATTTGTTTTATCATTTTCTTAATTTTGGGGTGTCACCATATCAGGATTCACGGGTTCGGTGTGTCCCTCAATTTCATTCTCCGGGCACCTCGCCGCCTCCTTCGCATTGTTACTCTAAACCAAAAGCGCCAAAGGCCAACAGTGCAAACCTGGGGTTTGGGATTTAGGGTAATATAGGGGCCTTAATAATTCGAATAGTGTTTTGGGGCCCATTGTATTATATTTATAAATGATAGTAATGAACCCCCACAATAGTATAGGTAATTATTGAGGCCCCTATAGTAAAGGCCGTCAACACGCCGCGCTTGCCACGCAGCCCTCTCAGCAGCGGGGGTGGAAAAGGCCAGGGGGGCACTTTTGGGCCCGTCCCATGGTCCCAGGAGGTTTCCAAGCCGCTTGACAAACGGTTGGATAAGTTGGATAGTCAATGGGTTAGATTGTAGGGCAATATTTGGGTTTAGGGTTTTGGGAGTCGGATTTGCCTGTAGCCCAACAGATAGCATGTTTGATGATATTCTTATTCGTAAAATACATACATATAGAAATATTGACATATTTTCTGCAAAATGTAAGGACATCACAATGAGAAGCCCTACAAGCGCAGGTCCTTCGGGGCTGGGGTGGAGGGGTTGTAAGGGTGTGAGGGTTTTTGGCACAGAGGATTTAAGTATCTAGGTTCCTGAGTAGCACATTTTTGCTCTTTTTTTTAAGAAAAAAGGTATCCTTATTATAAAGGAGCACTCAGGAGCCTATGTATTCAGGTTGCAGGGCATGGCCCGGTACAAGGATTTCGTGGTTTCGGGCTTAGGGTTAAAGTTTGTGTACCCTAAACCCTAAACCCTCCTTGGGATGGCGGGCATTAAACAGGAGCTCAAAAAAAACCCTGAACCCTACACCCTAAACCCTAAACCCTAAACGGAGGGTTTAGGGTTTCAGGGCATTGCGGGTTATGCAAGGCCTGGTGGGCTGGCAGGGGCGGTTTTGAGGCTTTCAGTGGAGTTTCAATGGAGTTCTATTCCCTTTGCGTGCATTGCGTGAACACTGCGTCACCGAAGTCGTCCCAATACTCGGAGGAAAAACGCCCCAGATGTCTTAGATCTTCCTAAAGCCAAGTCCACGCGACGATCCCTAAGCGCTAAGCCCTGAACCCTAAATCGTCAACCGCAAATATCCTTTAGTCCTGGCCTAAACCATTCCAATACCTCAAATCCTTGCTAGACGCTGCCGAAGACGGGGCTTCGGTCTCACACATTACACTGACATAAACTTATATGAGGTCTATTGGAGGATGCTATCTACTATTATTTAGTATTGAGACCCATACAGTTCGTCTATATTAAGCCAGTCCCTAAACAAATACTAAACCCTAAACCCCATTTGCTGAGGACTCGCATGGCGAGGAGTTGCTCTTTGCAGGCTCGTAGATGAATCGCAGACAGCCACGAGAGGTTTAGCGCATGGTGCCTTACGGCCTTTGCCTTTGGGTTGCAGGGTTTAGGATTCAGGCTTTTGGAGTTTGCCTCCTCTGAAATTTGCGGATTCCCTCCCCTTTTGTTCCAAGCGGTTTTCAACGTTGAGCCAAAAAGCCTGGTACAGGCCCTAGAAAGAGTCACACAAAAAAGTTTTGAGCAGCTCTTAAACCAATAGAACCTGGGTCCGGTATAGACCTGGCCCTGGAAAATGAGATGCGACACCTCTTGAAGCGGTTTGGGTGTATATGATTCTTAGCAGTGGAGCTGACCTGTCTACTCTGCTCGTCCCCCGCTTCGGCCAGATGCTTCGGAATTACCTGCCACGAAGGCGGTGTAACTTGTGGAAGGACCTGATGTGGGTTTAGGGTTTAGGGTTTAGGGTTTAGGGTGGCCCTACACACAGTTGGCAGATTGGCAACGGCCCCAGGTCCAACATGATTTTGGAGAGTTTGCTTTGCATATGAGTAAGTTTTCTCCAGCCACATCAGATTGTGCAATGGGCTCCGCTTGGCAGAAATGTTGACCCGGAGCGTCATGTAGAAACTGGCACTTCGTGGCCTTTGGTGGTGGTCACGGCCTTAGACGCTGGAAGAAACTGGAGCTTGCATGACGTCATTGAGCTTCGTGTGGAGTTTGGTGCGCTGATCCTGCAGATCTGCAATGGATTGATCAGCTTGTGTTTACCGGCGAGC
This sequence comes from Symbiodinium sp. clade A Y106, assembly GCA_003297005.1. Lineage (NCBI taxonomy): Eukaryota > Dinophyceae > Suessiales > Symbiodiniaceae > Symbiodinium > Symbiodinium sp. clade A. Next base: position 30,630 of record BGNK01003699.1, on the reverse strand, counting down.
CGAGTGAGGTTCTGATCGTAGCCCGCCTACAATGTGTACATGACACGCAGTCACAGCCTGCAAAGACAACCAAAATGCAAACGTTATAGAGACCCCATAAGAGCCTCTTCAGGAATACTACAGAACCTCAGGGACGTCTTGTCGGGAGTTTTCAAAAATAGGGGACCCTAGTATAGTACCCTAAGTAGTATGATCCTTTTATAAGGACCCCAAAATAAGGTACCTAGTTTTCGGAAACTCCCTTACACAACCGAAAGAGCCTGTTACTATTCAACCCCGCAAAGAGCCTCAGCAGCGCCTCGAAACCCATCAAGCACTCCGTATATACCAAAGAACCTCCTCTAAGGGCTTCGGGGTCTAGGGTTTACGGTTTAGGGCTTATGGTTAGGGGTTTACAAACTGAAGATCGTCTAAACAGACCACATACAGCGTAAAGCACCCTTTAAACCCCCTACGCAAGCTAAAGAGCTTCGTCAACACCCGATACAAACTAAAGAACTTTTGACCAACCATCTCTAGAACTTTTTCAACGGACTGTCCAACCAAGAGAACCTGTTTTCAAAGGCTTTTGCAACCTGATGAAACCTTCGAGAACCCAAGAAGCAGACGGAAGAATTGAGCCTCTGATAGGTCTTGCTGCTGGTGGCCCTGATTCGCCTTTGCGCATGTCGCTCGGTTTATCAGTAGTAATGTTCCTGAGGGCTTCTTATTACAGCGATGGTAACTACAACATACCCCCCCCAATATAGTTATAGTGCAATCTCCCCATAGTGTTTGAGACTGTTAGCGTTCCTCTGGTCACGGTTTACAAAGAGACAGTACGCCAACACAGGTATAGTCTTTTGTTTCAGGGCCATTGGGGAAGTGAAGGTGCGCCCTACACCCAGTAACCCTAAACTTTAAACCCTAAACCTGAGACTAATGCCCATTCTGTTGTCCCCATGGATCGAGGTCGCCTCAGACCCAAGCCGTTTATGAGACTTCGATCGCACCTCCGGTGACCAAGGTGAGCCCTACTACCTGCGACGGCTTGCCTCCAACAACGACTCGAATGAGTCAGGCAAGATTCGGCTTCAGTCTTTGGGACCGGTCTCAGGGCCGGGGGTTGTGCTTATTACGACTACTGTTTTAGGGTTTAGGGTTTCGGGCAGGGTTTAGGGTTTAGGGTTATGCTTCTTAACTTTACTATGTAATCATTCTTGTTTGCCCATGTTGCTATTTTGTAACATCGGATCTGCGGTGTTGTTTGTGCACACATTGGGTTTGGGCACTTTGCCCTTCGCATATTCACGACGTCCCCCAACCAACCCACGGATCTTTGGTGGTGTCGGCTGATGGTTCAGGGTATTCGTATACTTAGGGACCCGTAAATCCGTGAATCCCTAAACCCTAAACCCCTAAACCCCTATACCCGAAACCCCTAAACCCCCTAAATCGCAAGAGCTCAACCAGTAGTCCGACGCCCTGAGCCCTGAACCCTAAACTCAAGACCACCAGCCCTCAACACGAGACCCCAAGCCCTCAACCCACTGCACCCCTTATAGGATCCCTGAAAGTAGCTGAACCGCTAGACCCCAAGCCCTCAACCCTAAATTGTGACTTTGGGGAAACCAGTCTCGGATTTGGAATTTGTGCCCTCAGGTGTCTTGCAAGGGAGATGGAGGTTGGTTTATTTCGGCTTTAGAGGTTTAGGGGTTTAGGCGTGTAAGGGTCGAGGGGTTTAGGGCCGTTTAGGGTCTGGGCTAGGCTTTGGGGTTTTAGGATTCAGGGTTCAGAGGCTAGAGAGGCCTTTTGCATTGCCGTCTTCCGAAAAGTTTAGCCTACCTAATGGATGAGCTGTCTGAGTGCCTAGAGAAGTGACACTCCAATTTACTTACCCTAAAACCTAAACAAAGGCTCCAACCATCGGCTCATCCTGGTAAGGAATTCTAGCTGTATCTGCAGTTCGAAAAGAGCCCAGAAAAAAAAAACCCTAAACCTCATCATGGATTCCTGGAGTTTCCCGGAGCCCTAAACTGAGGGTCTTGGCCGGCCCATGTTGTTGTTGATTTTTGGGTTTGGTGTTTTGGATGTAGGGTCGGGGCTTCAGCTGAGAGGTTTTGAGTGTACCGGTATCTATAGGCTTTTAGGCTTAAGGTGAGTAATCCCATCCCGGTTCAGGCTTTAGAGTCTAGAGTTTGGGATTCTGGGGCTTGAGGTATCTGGTGGCGTAGACGGTGCCTCGAGTGTTTCCAGTGGTTTGCTCCCGCATCGATTCTCTGCCGGGTTGAGATGCGTAGGTTTTACTTAAGGAGTTTACTATAGGGGCTTAAATAATTACCAATATTATTTTGGGGGTTCCTGATCATAGTTATAGTATAATATACACCGAAACCCTATTCTAATTATTAAGGCCCTTATATGATTTCGAACCGGGGGGGGGGTCCTTTAGTTGGGGGGTGCTTTACAATCAGATCCTGTTCTAGGAGTTCCACATTGACGAACTTTGGGCCTCGATTGCCAGAAAAGATTAATGTAGGAACCTTGTTAGGGAAAAAGTAGGATTCATATAAGGAACCCTAATAAAGGCCCAAGGTTTCTTAATCAGGTTCCCACATTACTATAGTACCCTTATAGATCCCTTATAGTAACCCTTATAGACCCCTTTAAAGGAACCCTAATAAAGGCCCAAGGTTGCTGAATCAGGTTCCTACATTAGACAATCAGCTCCAAAGCATCTCGGAGGCAATGGGACCGACGGCAACGTGACCGCCTGCCCCGACAGATTCTTGTCATCATCTTCAGATATATTTTGCTTGCCCCAGGTCCGTCGGCTTCGCAGTATACCCTCAAACCCTAAACCCTATACCCTCAAACCCTAAGCCCTAATCTCTAAAAAATGAAGAAATCGCAAGCCCCAGAACTGAACCCCAAAGAGGGTTTAGGGTTTAGGGTTTAGTTTGGTGTGGTTTGCTTTGGTGTGTTTCCATTTGCTCTTCGGCACTTTCGCCGTTTGTGCTTCGGGCTTCATCGGTAAACAGAGTTTCCCTGCCAACGCGGGACCAAGAATCCTCCAATCCTGAAAGTATATTTAGTATATTATGGAACGGACGTATATTCTGGTACAATATAGAAGAAGATGGTAAATCACAGTAGATTGTGGTATAACGACCTTCGAATCTATAAACTCTAATTCCACAATCGCCATGCAGGCAATGCCACCAACTCTACTACCAATTGCACCGGCAGACTCTCGGCGGCAGCGGGCGTGAGCATCCAACTTTGCTCGAAGCAAACGACCAGCTTTTTGTGTTTAGGGTTCAGGGTTCCTTATTCGCATGTCAGCCCAGTCAACCCCAGGTGGGTGGGGGCACTTACAGTAATAGACATACGTCAGGCGATGTATACCTTTAACCCTAAACCCTAAACCCCTAAACCCAAAACCCTAAACCCTACATACCCACACACCTAGAGCTACCGTCCAGGTTTAGGACTTTCAACCTGGACCTGCACTCAGATCCCCCGGAACCTTTCATTGCAAGACACGCCGGAAACTCTAACGCCATAGAAAGAATCCCTGTCTGATTTCAATGATAATATATTCCTTACTTGAGGAAGGTGTGTGGCTTCTCTGAAGTACTTTACCTCATCATCTTTGATTTCATGGAGCTGCAGGAAGGAGTACGCCTTGGTACCAGAAACGGGTAGACTCCTACCTTCAAAGCAAGGAAACCTGAAAATGAAGGCACTGGGATACAACCCCCTGTAGAGTAGCAAACCCCATAATGGAATCCTGTAGTACGAACCTCTCAGAACCCTAAACCCCTAAACCCTAAACCCTAAACCCTAAACCACACAGTCAAACTCCATAAAATCGTGTGAATGCCAACTCGAGCCCCAGAGTCGCGCCGATGTGCTCAGGCCAGGGGGATGCAAGCTCCACCACCACGGCCGCCTCCACAACCACCCTCGCCCCCACGACCACCACCACGACGTCTTCGAGGGGAGCGGCGGCGCGGGATGATTCCGCTACGATCATCGCAGCTTCGACTGGTTGGTCTAGGGTCTACTCGGGATGAGTAAGTAGGGTTTCTTTTCGTTTTCAGTGCTGTGAAAGGGTTCAGGGTTTGGGTTTGGATTTTGATGGCTTTGGGCTGTTTTGTTTTGCTGTTGGCTTGGACTTGAATTTTGTTAGGGTTTTTGTTGGTGGGTTTGTGTCGCTCCGAAGCCAGCAGCAAGCCTTGCTTCCTACTGAATGGAACACTGAACCTTAAATCGCTAAGCCGGCTAAACCCCCTCGGCCCCTAGACCCTCAAGCCCCAAGGCTTAGCCCCAACCTATGTGAATTTGCTCTGGGGTCGTTTTTGGCATTTCGTGGTCCGGAATACCAGAGCCCTAAACTAACTCACTCACTCACTCGCCTTGCGGACAGTCCGGAGCGTCTAAAGCATGCATCCCCAAAAATGCGAGCAACTGTAGCTCGCACAGGGAGAGAGAGACTCAGAAAACCACGAAACAACAAAAGCAGAGCAGAGAGCGAGTAGACCAAGCTACAACCTGCCTGCCATCGGGGAAACATCTGCCGATCTGTACACAGCAGAGGGTCGCACCAAGAGCTCGACACCCAAGGGGGCAGTACCCGCAGTGGTGGCGCTCAATCGCGAGACGACCGAAGAAGCCATTGAAGAATGGGCTGCATAAAAGAACTGGCCCGCTCCTCTAGATAGCGGTGGGAAATGTGCCTGAGGCAGCAGGTCCCGAAGCAGGGCAAGACCTACAGAGCTCGGCCGCCCCTGCATCCAGAACGCGCCGCCCTGGCGAACATGCTGGCAAATCATACGGAAAGTAACAGTATCGGCAATAAGACTTTGAAGCCGGAGTGGCGGCGCCGTAATATGTTCCATCTCCTGAGAGTCGAGGGCGGCTCGAAGAGCCCGGAAGCCGCGCTTGGCAGAAGCCGCCCAAGGTTCAAAGGAGTGAGCACTCCACCACAAGTTCCAGTAGCGATGCCAGGATGATGGCAAGCGCCAGCAGATAGTGCGGCAGAGTAGGCCAGGCCACCGGGGAGAGACTACTTGCCAAAGCCACTCAAGCCCAAGATCGCGGAGCGCCGAGGCATCAGCAATGCCGTACCATAGTGTGACAGTGGACGAGCAGATTGGTCCGGCGGCAATGGCCTGCGCATCCTCCGGCGTCTCAAGAGGCACAGCAGCAGGCGCAGCCAGCCCACCAACCTCGCCCATTATAGCCGATCCCAGAAGGGGAACAACCTCTGGCCAGTCGTGTACACTGTCTATGCCCAGCTGGCGTCGCCGTTCCTCAAGAAGCTCTTCCTCAGTGCACTGACGACCCTCATCCGCGGCGAGGCGTTGTGCCGGCGTGGCATTAAGCGGGCCTGGCAGCCGTAAGGGAGGCAGCCCCCTGTGACTGGTACAACCCTTACGCTTAGTGCCCGACCCGTAAACATAGGCAGGACCGACAACTACACGGAGGCCATGCAAGCAACCGGGGGAACGACCTAAGTGGTACTTAAGCCTGTCCGTGGAGTGGTGCTCCACATGGCACCACAGGCAAACAGTTCCGAGCGTGAACTGCGTCAAGCAGTTAACAACGGAGTGCTTTCGGTGGATATGAGCAGCTAGGGCATGTCGGCTAGGCAGGACCACGCCGCATAAGCTGCATGGCTGTGGCGCGCGCGCCCCGATAACACTCACCGTTCTGGGGCGTACGACATCCTGCCATAGAGCAATGAAGGCGCGGTATGCCGAACCATACCGGCTAAGGTGCCGACAGGCCTTGAGCAAGTAAGGCGCCATGCGGCGAACGTAAGCCACAGTGACCTCCGTACGTATCCAGCGGCCTGGCAAGGCCTGGCTAACCTCTTGGCATGCCTCGGTAAGCAATTGTCCCCACGGGGTGGCACGGTTCCACACAGCATCAACCAGCTCAAAGACCGCGCCGGCATCACGGTTGACCAGCTGGGCCATGAGCCGAACCCGAGCAATGCAACAGGCGTCCTCCGGGGAGGTGAGTCCTAACAGAAGGACGAGAACCGGGCGAGTGAGCAGATGGCCGTACTGCCATGAACCGACAAGCTGCCGGGCCGCACCTTCAAAGAATCCCTGCAGCGGGGCAGTAGCACGCGCCGAAACTGCAACGGAAGTACACACGGTGGCATACGCAGCAGGTAGGACACGGCCGGCCACCCAGGCCTGCTTCAAACATAGAGCCCTAAACCCCTAAGCCTTAAACCCTAAACCCTGAACCCCTAAACCCCTACACACTAAGCCCCTAAACCCTGAACCGTGGCTCCCCTGAGCCCTAAAGGCCAAGCAAGAGAGCCTTAACAGCCGGATCTTCCCAAACTGTACACACTGCGGGACCTCCAACACCTTCGATCAGTAGAACCCCTATAGTACAGCACATTATAGAACCCTTCTTGAAGCCTAATATAGAATCCACGCAGAGCAGAGACTTTTCAGAACCCTTATAGAACCTATGAAGAATTTCACACAGAGCCCTTATAGAACCCTAAACCCGAAACCCCTAAACCCCTAAACTCCAAACCCTAAACCCGAAACCCCTAAACCCCTAAACTCCAAACCCTAAACCCTAAACCCCTGAACCCCTAAACCCCTAAACTCAAAACCCTAAACCCTAAACCCTGAACCCCCGTCTCCCAGATCGTGATCGTGACGTGCTCCTTGGTCGCGCTGGGCGCAGGTGGCATGTGCGTCTATGGAGCCTCGGAGTCCTTTCAGGGGGTTTTAGGGTTCAGGCTTTAGGGTTTAGGGCGTAGGGTTTGGGGTGTAGGGCTTGGGGTTTAAAAGTCTAAAGCTCAGGGTTTAGGGTTTAGGATTTAGGGTGCAGGATTTGCGGTCGAGGGTTGATGGCTAGGGGTCCAGGATTTTAGGCTTTAGGTTGTAGGGTTTGGGGTTTCGGGTTTAAGGACCCCTGATGAATACATCCCTTTGCCTTCGAGGCCTTAACGCTCGAATCGCTATTCTAATCCTTCTTATGGGAGAAGGGTTGTTATCGGGGGTCTACATTATTATGAACTGCCCCAATATGGGAGTTTCCGAAAATAGGGGAGCCTAATATGGGACCTTAAATAATAGGATCCTTATTATAAGGACCCCAAAATAAGGTACCCCCTAATTTTCGGAAACTCCCATATATCGAACCCGGACCCTGAACTTCAAACTCTTAGAGAAGTCGAAGCCATAGAGCCTATACCCACACTTCTGGAGTAATCCTCGCAGGAGACCGTAGAGTGTCACCCCAAAAGGAACCCTAAACCCTAAACCCAAAAAGCACGAAAAAGAACGCTGTGCAGCCTCGGTTGAAAAGGAGCGGTCGCGTACATGCAGTCCTCCGCACTGCAGAACCGAAAGCTCGTCAAGCAGGCGGCCGGGTTAGTTGGGTTTTGTTGTCTGTAAAAGGTTGTCTAGGGATGTCATTTCGGCTTGATAAGGGTTCTAGAGCGGTTGAATCTGGTCTGCAAGGTTTGAAGTCGGGTTTTCGGATCATGGAGCTTAGTAAGTTGGCGGAATTTGGGGAGGGTTTAGGGCTTAGAGTTTAGGGTTTAGGGAATTTGGGGCTATCCACACACTTGCTAGGCCCCGCGGCTTCCACTGACAGTGGGGTTGAGGGAGTCCAGTGTAAATGCGTGACAGTCCGAACCTCCCAGTGAGGATTCGAGGTTTAAGGACCTGGCCTAGAGGGTTTATGGGTTCAGGGCTCGGGGTTTAAAGGGTTCAGGGTTTAGTTTAGGGTTTAGGGATTTAGGGTTCAGGGTTTGGGGTTTGGGGTTTAGGGCACTGGAGTCAGGGTTGGGTCGGGCAGCATTTCTGGGCGTACCGCGTTGAACTTGCAAGGTCGGGTTCCGAATCCACCGAACCACAAGACCTTCTACCTTTGTTCTTATTGGCTGTAAACTCAACTTTTCAACTTTTGGGGTTCTTATAAGGTAGTCGATTCTGAAAGTTTCAAATTTTATTTCCTTGGGTTTTGGGCCAGTGAGTGTTTGGGGTGCAGAGTTCAGGGTTTCGGCTTCAGGGTTTACGGTGTGGGGCTCAGCTCCGATACCCCAAGCTCTTAAACCCCAAGTGGTCGACCTGACGTCCTAAACCCTAAACCCTAAACCCTAAACGACCCAGATCGATTCGGACGCGGTTGGCTTCGAAGCGCATCTCAACGGTGTGGCGAACAACGTGCCTGGGTTGACGCAAGCAGACGTAAAGTTTCAGCTGGGGTTTAGGGTTTAGGAGTTTGGGGTTTGGGTTTGGGGTTTAGGGTTTAGGATTTTGGGGTTTGGGTTTGGGGTTTAGGGTTTAGGATTTTGGGGTTTGGTTTTGGGGTTTAGGGTTTAGGGTTTAGGGGTGTTAGTTAGGGTTTAGAGTTTGTGAGGGTTTAATCAGATTTTTTCGGATGCTTCTGGCGCGTTTATAGGGCTTTGGCTCGGGCTCTGGGGGGCCAGGGTGTGGCTCTTCTGTGTGTACTTGGAATACATCGTAATTTTTGGTTACGATAGTGCCCGACAGCAGCCAAAATTGCAATTTTTGCAAGGGTACCAAGTTCAGTAGAGTTTCGGGTGCCTCGACCTGTAAATCTCTGAGGTCCGAACCTGGGTGCCTCCGATGAGACTAAAGGGCACTTGAAGAGCATTCAACATTCATCCTTCCTTCCGAGTCAGGTGCCTTCTCGGATGAGATTTGGCTACGATAGTGACACCTGAAGCTGTCTTATAATTAGTCGTTCAGGTACCTTCGTCAAAAGCTTGGTAGAAGTAGGGTGAGGCCTTTAGGGCTTGGGGCTGTGGGGTCAAGGGCAGGGTATGGGAGCACTTGTGAACGCAACCGATGAAGAGTGCACGGGGCTTTCCGCATATGCGATAAGAAGGGTTCAGGGTGATCAGGACCTGAATATTTCGCGGCCGCTGCCCCCGAACCCACCAGGTGCAGCGCTTCAACCACCGCCGCTCGGATGCTTTTCGGGTTAAGCCACGATGCTTCACAAGCCTACACCTGTATCTATATATATCTTTTCTTTATATATACATATATAGAGCCCGAGATTGGATCATATGTTCTGCATTTTATATATACGGTTATGTGCATGCCCCAGTTTTGAATGTGAAGCATGAACCGGTATTTCAACACACCCAAGCCCTGGTCCCTAAATCCCCAGCACATCCCAGACCAACACTTGCAGCATGTAAACAATCCTGAATAAGTGCAAAATATTTTGTGCTGCCATACCCAAATAAGAACTATATGATCATGGTAAAATGGACCCCAAAGCTATTGAGATAATGGACATTTGCTTTCAGATAGGTGGCTTTGGCCCAAAGCCCTTGTCGAAAACTATAAGCCCTGTGCAAAGTCGTGCAACAGCTCTATGAACAAGACATCGAACAACCTCATTAAAGCTTCCTCTTCTGAGTCATATAGGGGCCTAAATAATTACCTGTACTATTTTGGGGGCTCCTTATTATAGTTATAGTATAATGTACCCCCCTCCAAGCCCTATTCTACTTACTAAGGCCCCTACATTGTAGTACCCTTATAGATCCTTTATAATAGTTTCCCTCATAGACCCCTTTAAAAGGAACCCCTATCCTAATTCTTAAGGCCCCTACAGTAAAGTACCCTTATAGATCCTTTATAGTAACCCTTATAGACCCCTTTAAAAGGAACCCCTATTCTAATTCTTAAGGCACCTAGAGAGTCGTCCCCCAGGCTTGGCTCAAGATTTAGCTCTCCGGCAGCAGTTCGAGAAGGAGGTCGTTGCCTTAGCAAAGGAGTGGCAGAAGGTGGAGGACCGGGCGAAAGGGTGCTTACTAAAGGTGCCTAAATAATTACCAATACTATTTTGGGGCTTACATAGTACAATTATAGTCAGTTTAATGGGCGCCAAAACCTTAATTCTAAATTATTAAGGCACTATTGGCTGCTAGCTAAGATCATGGTCCCATGGTTATTGGATGATGGCTGTTTTCGTGATAGTTTTTGAGGGGAGGGGGAGGGGAGGCTCTTCAGTTTTCAAGGTTTCGGGCTTAGGGTGCTGGTAGGGGCTTAGGGTGTAGCGTTTAGGGGCGTTAGGGTTTAGGGATTAGAGTCTGGGGTTTAGGGCTTAAAAGTTTAGGGGACCTTTCAGTGCGTTGATGGTGCTTCACCTTAGTTAGGGCTATGCAGCTTGTTGCGTGATTGTTGGGTTTCTTCTGGCCTGCTCACAAAGCACCCCTAAACCCTAAACCCTAAACCCTGAACCCTAAACCCTAACCTTCCTCGAAGTGGAGGTGTGGTTGGGGATTGCGGGCTTAGACTTCGGCTCATGGTGCAGGATTAGGGGTTTAGGGATTGGGGTTCAGGGTTTAGGGTTTAGGAGTTTAGGGTTTAGGGTTTGGGTTTAGGGTTTAGGGTTTAGGGTTCAGGATCAGGGGTTTCGGGATCCCAGCAACAAGGTTTTATGCTTTCGGGGGATGGAAGCCGCAGGGGTAAAAGGCGAAGTTTACGTGTTTGCAGCCCAAGGATTTAGCGATTGGGCCGTAAGATAAGTGGTGGGGCAAGTTATCCGGAGAGACTAAGCGAAACCCGACACTAAACCCTAAGCCCGAAACACCAAACCCTAAACCCTGAACCCGAAACCCGAAATTCTGCCAGGTTAGGAAAGTAAGTCCAAGCAGTCGGGGTTTAGGGCCACTTCCGAGAATCCGCAGCTCTGTTGCTTGCAAAAGCCGCACCGCTTCGGTATACTCTAAGACCCCTTCACACCCCACACAGGCCCTTCGCACTACAGCCGAAACCCTCAGCGCCATAAAAAATATAGCCTTAGCCCATTTCATATTATGAAGACCCCTGTACTTTAAGGTATACTCCTCAGTTCAGGGGCATATCTTTAATCTCAGTAGTCAGACCGGTATAGTCTAAGGTATATTCCTTAATTAAGGAGTATATCTTAATTCATATGACCAAGGCCCCTTTTCTGCAATCTGTATTCCCGAATTAAGGGGCATTGGGCTCTGTGTGGCCTGAAATGCCTAAACCCCAACCTCGTCGCCAAAGCTTGTGCACTAGCATGCAAGGCCCCATAAAACAAAATAACCCTCAACATGAAACAAACCCTAAGCCCCTAAACCCTAAACCCTAAACCCTGACCGTGGATCTCTGTGCACGCCATTGGGAAATCCGCAGGAAGACAGCCGAGAGTTCCTGGACAAACAATACACGCCCTGCCTCTCCGGCAAGATTCAGGGGTTTATAGGGGCTTGGAAGAGTTTTTGTAGTTGTTTTCGTTTTATTCGTTGTGCAAAACATAAGGGCAGTCAACCTTTGTTGATTTAGGAGTTTATCAAAGGTTTTATGGGGAGGTGAAAAGAGGTGCAAAAGGAGTTCACAGGAGGGCTTTTAATAGGAGTTCATAAGAGGTGTTCTTATTCGTTTGTAGTAGGTTCTTTTGTAGGAGTTTATAGCAGGGTTCAGAAGTTTTACAGGAGCATATAAGCGGTTATATGGGCCTTTTTCTTATCGGTGGTATACATTTTGTTAGGTTTTGGTAGGGTTTCCCTGGTTCTAGGCCCGTCAAGCCTGCAAGCAAAATTCGAAACACCCTCAACCTACGCAAGAGTTTACTTTAGAACAGCCCGTGAACCCTGAACATGCCCGCATTGAAGGTCTCCGTGAGCGGCAGGAGCTACAACAAGCCAAGGCAAGAGGAATGAGTAGCAAAGTGCTGAGGTTTTATGGGCTTATAGAGCTTGCAGGGCTTATGGGGCTGATAGGGCTTGCAGGGTTTATGGGGGTTGTAGGGTTCAGGATTCATGGTGGAAGGTTTATTGAGGAGGGGTCGGGCTTTTAGTGTTTTGTGGCGTTTTTTAGGCTTCAGGGCGGTCGGCTTCCCGGTCGAGGTTCATGTCATGTTTGGAGCTCGAAACTCAAATCCTCAGTGAGCCCTAGCCTACTACTTCGACAGGCCCTAAAACCCATAGCAGAATCCTAAATGCCCTGGCCTGAATCCAGCCAAAAACAGGTCTAACAAATTGAAAACAGGATTTGCTTCTGGTCCCTAAAGTCATCGTCAAGATCCGAAGCATAAAAGCCCACAGCGCCCGCGCAATCCGTATGTATCCCTCAGCAATCCAAACAATACCATCTCAACTTGCAGAAATTACAAAATCCTTCATAAATACCCGGATAAAGCACCAAACAACCCGATGCAGACCATATAAAACCTGGAGAAACATTATTAATCCTTCCTCAACCCCGAACTTGCCTAAACCTTAAACCCTAAACCCTAAGACCTAAAACCCCAAAACCCTAGCACCCTAAATACGGAACCCCAAACCCTAAACCCCACAGAGCGCAGGATATGCAGCGCCGTATGGCGCAGCAGAAGCGGCGCCAAGCCGCGGAGCAAAAGGCTTTTGACGGGGGGGCGGGGGGTTGGGCTGTCCTAAACCCCAAACCCTAAACCCTGAACCCTAAACAGTGATCCCTGAACCCTAAACCCTAAACCCCGAAAGGTGATCCCTAAATCCTAAACCCTAAACCCTGAACCATAAACCCTAAACCCTAAAAACCCTAAACCCTGAACCCTAAGCTCATCGCTTGAGCCGACTGAGCCCCCAAGTTGCCTCTTCTGGGCTAGACCTTGAGTTTCATGGTTTAGGGGTTCGGGCTTGTAGGGTTTAGGGTTTAGGACTCAGGGTCCAATGTTTGAAAGTCTTGTTGGAAGGCATCAGCTCAATGATCTTCAGGGGGTCGAGAAACAACAAAGTGATGGGGCTTGAGTCTTGAACGAAACGGCTACTCATAGTCTGTACGACCCAAATCAAATCAACTCCAAAGTATCAGGAGTTTTTGGAAACGTAGTGTCCCGTGGCCATATTGCAGGAAAGCTGCTGCTGAAAGAGGTCTCTTAAGTTGCTTAAGGGTTTGGGATCGTGTTTCGGGTTTATCCTTTGGAGATCCGGCTTTGAGAGAGTGTCTAGTTGGGTCTGACATAGCAAGTGCTGCTGACTGACATCGTCTATGGCCAACAAGGATAGCCGACAGCCTTTGTCTATGCTTCGCTTCTTGACGTGTGTCTCGTCAGTTCCGCAACTACGCGGATGTCGTCTTGGATAAGCCGTGAATGAAAGCGGCTTGTGTTTAGGGCTTAGGGTTGAGAAAGCTTGACTTGAAAGTTTATGTTTGGCTTCTTGTGCAGCTCTTCCACTTTGAGAATGCCCGCAACTCTCTACCCAACCAAACTTATCAACCCAAAAGCCTGCACCTCAAATCCTGAACTCCTAACCGCTAGAGCCCTAAATCCGAAACCCTGAACCCTGAACCCTCCGAGCCCGAAACCCTGACCCCTGAAGTCCGAACCCTTGTAAACTCTGCGCGAGGCCAAAGCAGCTTTGGACAAGCAGGTCCGCCGTAGCCTCAGTGGGTGGGTGGAGAGCCCATAAACACTTGGCGTTCTTCTGGTTGGCTCTTAGGACTTTAACTTTTTGGGTTTCTATATGAACCCATAATAAGGAGGCTAAAAGTTTAACTTTTAGGAGGGGTTCAGAAGTCAGCCAAGAACAGTTCGCACCAAGGTTCTGCAGGTGTCGAAATCGTTTAGGGGTTCCTTGCTTGTCGGGTCTGTAGAAAAGAATTGCTCCTGAAAATCACCGAACCCCTCGGCCCAGGGAGCCTAATACTTAGCTATCTGCCTTTCGTATGTCATGACTGACATTCCGGAGGATGCTCAAGGACCGGTATGTCGCGGACCCAGAGACTCCAATATCCGTCAAGTAAGGAATATACCTTAAATTATAGTAAGATCCCCAATATGATTTAAGGAATATTCCTTAATTGAGGGATATTGGAGTCTCTGGGGAGGAGTTGCCAGCCCGCTTCAAGCACGTCCCGGTGTCGGCGTCCCCCATCTCCGGCTTCTGGGCAGTCAAAGTGACGCCGTCGGAAGGTCTGGCGCCGACCGGTGCGGAGCTCGCAGGTTGGCTGTCGACTCGTGTCAAGACGGGAGTTTCCGAAAATTAGGGGTACCTTATTTTGGGTCCTTATAATAAGGATCCTACTATTTCGAGTGCTATATCAGGATCCCCTATTGTCGGAAACTCCCAGATCAGTGTCGCAAGTCCCCAGTCCAGGGAGACCACGAACGACAGTTCGAGGGAGCGGCGGATGCAGCAGGCCAGCACCGATGAATAGAGCAAGTGCTGGGAAAGCAAGTTGGTAGAGATAAGTAAATATCAGCATCACGCCATTTAGATTTCTAGATTGGGGTCCAACTCCCAACAATAGACGCGTCTTGGTGGCTTTATATTGTACGAACTTGCGTGTTATGGGCGGCTGGCCTGCTAAACCGGAAAACCCCTGCTACGCCGGAAAACCAGATTCCACGGTTCAGGGTTTCGTTTAGACCCCGAAAATCCAAACCCCCAAGCCGAAGGCACTAGCATCCCGATCGCGAGACAGCTCACATGGGATCATGCATTCCCATTGGCGCCCTTTTTCCCTTTTCGTTTTGGGGCCGCTCTATCAAAACAACAGCCAAAAGGGCACGCGTGTTTGCAAGCTAACACTAAGATAGCCAATGACAAGTACAGCCGCCTTGCGTCGAACCTTCCTTGGAAGTACCTGTCGCCCCATAGCCCCTAGAAAGACCCAGCGAAATCCGATAAGCTGGCGACTCTTCTACATAGAGCTGCATTCCCCGATCTCTCAAGTTTCCAAATCAGAGTTCGTGTTTTAGGCCTAGGGCCGCAAGTTTAGGGTGGATGATGTCGAGCTGCCAGTTAGTTGTGGAGGGTGTTGTAAAACCGTAAACCCCAAATCCTAAACCCTAATCCCTAAACCCTGAACCCTAAACCCTTAAAGGAACCCTTGAAGGATCCCTTATAGGAACCCTATAGACCCCTTTAAAGGAACCCCTAAACCCTAAACCGTAAACCCTCAACCCTAAGCCCACGCAGCCGAAGACTCCACCAGCACAAGCCAAGGCCAGAAGCGAAAGGAGCTGGACCTCGAAGAGAAGAAGCGGATAAAAGAAGGATCCGTTTTCAGGGTTTCGGGTTTAAGGTTTAAGGTTTAGGGTTTAGGGTTTAAGGTTTAAGGTTTATAGGTTTAGGTTTCGGGCCACTTCAGAGGTGTTTGGGATTCTAGGGTTTGGGATGCTGGGGTTTCGATGGCATGGTCAAGCCTTAAGCAGTTACTTTGAGGACGAAAGGCAGAGCTTGGTCTGTTTCGAACCCTAAACCCTAAACCCTTAAACCCTAAACCCTAAACCCTAACCCCGGAAGAAGCTTCGGCATCCAGGAGCTTCGAGTGCGGAAGTTCTGATCTCGAAGGGCTTGTGTAGGCTTAGGTTCAGGGTTTGTGTCTAGAGTCTAGGTCTTGGCCAAAGTTTAGGGTTTATAGGGCCATTAAATTATAGGGTTTGGTTTTAGCCCTCACCTTAAACCGCCACATACAAGCTACCTTGTGTAGGAGACTAAGACAAACCCTTTACATAGAGTTTATGGCAACTCCACAAACAAGTAGGCTATGCTGGGCTTGGGGCGTAGGTACCACCTGTTCTGCTTAGTGGCCCAAAACCCAACTTTTCAACTTTTGGGGCTCTTATAAAGTAGTCTTGTAGGAAAGTTTGAACTTTTTCGCCCATAGCTTACCTTTGGTTAGTAGGGAAATTATAACTACTATTACTACCATTCTTCCATTCCCTACTAACCAAAGGTAGGATACGTATTTGGGAGGTAAGTCTGCCGACTCTTGGTAGGACAGCCGCCGCGGACGCCGGAAGAGCTCCAAGCTCTGGCTGTCCAGGCGGTGCAGGTGGATCAGGCGCGAGAATGGACCCTGAAGAACCTACCTTTTTACGGACCTATATAAGGAAATAACCCTAAACCCTAAACCCCCCAAACCCTAAACTTCGCACCCTGAGAATCTTCTAGAGGCGGGTTAACACGCGGTCCGCAAGAGGTCTACAAGGGGTTTCGAAGGGCTATCCTAGGTTTTCACAGGGTTCTATGTCTATAGGGCCCTGTAAGGGGGTTTATAAGGGGCTTTTTTAGGCATCTATAAGAAGGGGTCTACGGGTTCTCATAAGGGCTCTAGACTCTGGACGCGGTTAAAAAGGGTGTATAAGGAATCTATAAGGCCGTAGGGCTCTGAGCTTTTAACTTTTGGGGGGTTTAGGTTCAGACGTGAAGGGTGATTCTTGCTCAGGAGTCTGTTTCAGGCTTGTTCATAAGGACCCTTAGGGGGGGCAGGGGGGAGGGGGGTAGGTGGCCTTAATACCTATAATAAGGACGTAATAAGGCTTAAGGAAGTATTGTCCCCTACCCCCGTCCCCCCTACCCCCCTAAGGGTCCCTATGACTTGTCAGGGTTGAAGGTTTTAGGGCTCTGGAACTCCTGGTTTGTGTCGGCTCAGTGTCGCTTTGCTCTCTCAATCCCTGGGCATTCTAATCATGCGACTGGAGTTTGAGGGGGCATAATATGGGAGTTTCCGAAAATTAGGGGTACCTTACTTGGGGGGGTCCTTATTAAGGATTCTGCTATTTAGGGTACTATATTAGGGACCCCTATTTTCGGAAATCCCCATATTGTAGTAGTTTTATTTTGGGACTCTATGGGGATGTTATCACTAGCTATTCAGACTCTCTGTATTACCCAAACCCTATAAGCCCTAAGCCCCAATCCAGGAATGAGCTGATGGCTAAAATCCTGCAGTAGGCGTGATAAGAACGTCCCTTGATTCATGAGCTCGACTGCTTTAGTGTGTTTGAGAGGGGCTTCATTCAGCTGAGTGCGGGGTTGGTGGGTTGCCTGTCGAGGTCTGAGCAGTTTTTAATCGTATCCTGCTTTAGATTTTCGAAACCCGGTCTCTATGCTGCTTGTTTCATGTACGAGAAGTTGGGCCTTTACTGAAGCTTCGAAGCCCGAATGCCTCAGGGTGAGTCGGGCCGTGCCAAATCCTTGGTGCGGTGCCCAGGGGGGAAGGGCTAAAGTGGGGTCCTTTTCAATGGCATCTTATTCTTTTTTAGGGTTTCATCGTTTTTGGAGTAGCTTTATCGCAGCATTTTGCAAAGGTTCTATACAGGTTGATGTAGTAGTGGTAGTAGTAGTAGTAGTAGTAGTAGCAGTAGCAGTAGCAGTAGTAGTAGTAGTAGTATTTATTCAATCATAATATCGCGTGCCCCCAAACCCTAGTCCAATTATCTTCAGGTCCCTACATTAGATGCGTCTCCCTCCCCCAGTCAACCTCCCCTAAACCCTCAAACCTCAACCCTCAACCCTAAACCCTGAACCTCCCCTAAACCCTCAACCCTGAACCCTAAACCCTAAACCCTGGACCTCCCCTAAACCCTAAACCCTCAACCCTCAACCCCGAACCTTAAACCTCCCCCAAACCCGAAACCCTAAATTGTCAAACCCTCAACCTTGCCGAGATGATTGGCGCGAGCAGTGCCAACCTGGTTCCCGAAGAGGAGGCCGACAGGGCCGTGGATTTTTCCTCAGGGCTCCCTGTTGTATTCTCCCAGAGACTCCAATATCCCTTAATTAAGGAATACACCTTAAATTATAGTAAGATCCCCAATATGATTTAAGGAATATTCCTTAATTAAGGGATATTGGAGTCTCTGGGTATATGTATACTATAGTTTTCACCGAAACCCTGTTCGAACTACTAAGGGCCCTATGGTGCCCTAACTTACGACAACACTGCTTTTGTGTAGGGTCGACCAAGGACGTCTTATGGTAGGTTCAGGACGCCCAATCGGCTAAACCTATCGCGCCCCTCTTCTAGAACTCTTGCATGAATCCCCTATAGAACCTCAACCTCTCCGGAGCCCTTGCAGAACTTCCCAAGAACCTTTGCTCCGGTGCATGGAGCGGGGCTTTCCGCGAAGAGGTATATGTAGGGCTTTTGGGATTTAAGACTCTTTGGTTTAGTGTCTAAGGTCTGAGCCTTAGTTGCTACAGCCAGACGCCACGAGTCAAGAAGGTATAGCTCTGCATTCGACTCCGCACCCCAGGCATCCAATCCTAAACTCTACATCAAAAGCCCACTCACTGAGAGCGGGGTCATGTCGGGATGGTACAGGTTCGTATTTCCCGCAAAGGCAGGGCGGTGATTTCTAGAGTCGTCGCAGACAGCAAGAATCAAGAGCGATCAACAGAATCAGAAGCATCAAGAAAGCACATAGCTAGGGACCCCAAAAAGCACATAAGCATAAGCATTTTAAAGGGATATCCCCACCTTATTGGGCTTCATTATAAGGGGGTTTATATGGGATATCACTATCTTAATTTTTGCTTATGTGCCTTTTTTGGGGCCCTAATAGTTTGACGCCGGCGCTTTCGGTCTCCGCCTCTGCGATGTGCCGAAGAAGTCGCGTGTTTCCATCTGCGAAGCGTGAATTTCTGCGGAGTTTATGCTTTTGGCACTCGGTCACCGAAGCCGGGCATGACATGTTGCTCAAGAAGCTCCAGAATTAAATTTTGCATTAATGGATTCTCTGGCGATGGTCGTCCTGCAGAGGGGATCGGCACTTATCTTCCAGCGCACCAGCGGGGACCGCATCGCATGGTGTGCGAGTTCGCCTGTGCATGGGAGACGTAGGAGCTCGCTCTCACTTTCTCTTTGTCATAGTTGGGTAGCATTTTACATTTTTATGGGTACTTGAAGCCACTAAGAAATAAAAAATTACATTTTTTATTCCTATCCCAACCATGAACTAGCTCTCGACACCGCACATCGCGTGCATCGCATCGGATCGCATGGGGGAAAGTCGCTTGCTCTAAATCCCAGGCCCCACGACCGAAAGACCTAAACTTACCTTTGGTTAGTAGGGAATGGAGGAATGGGGTACAATTAGAACTACTATTGCTACCATTCTTCCATTCCCTACTAACCAAAGGTAGGTAAACCCGAACCCAAACCCTAAACCCCAAGTCTAAGCCTTGAATCCGAAATCCTAAGCCCTAAACCCCAAGTCTAAGCCTTGAATCCGAAATCCTAAACCCCAAACCCCAAGACTTCAATCCCAAGCCCTATGTGGGAACCCGAATTTTTTCCCAGAGTCTTCGAGCCGCAAACCAGGTGGGCTGTTGCCCGGGCTTCCCTGCCTGGCTCTGAATTGCCTGGGTGGTTTGTGGCGCTTGAACTTTCCCAGAGGGTTTAGGGTTTAGGGTTGAGGGTCCAAGTACTCCCTATGTTATATGAGGGTAGCAAAAACCATAAATAAGGACTACTTGGACCCTCAAACTTTCGAAGCCTCTAAATGGTGAACAAATCATTGCGGTAATTCAGGCGCGTAGCCGTAAGTGAGGATTTTGTTTAAACGTTTGGATGAGGAGTTCGATTGTTGGATTTAGGGGCAGGTAGCCTGACTTTTTGCAAGTCTTTGAGGGATGAAGCATGTGGGTAGAAGCTGTTGGGGTTTAGGTCAGCTCAAGTTCTTGGCAGCTTAGCGAACTAGTTTGATGGGGATACGCATGACATGTTGTGGCTGGGGCTTCCAACGTAACGCCATTGCTAAGCCCTCCATGAACATCTGAAACACCCTTGGTTTGGTCTGTGGGCTAAACCCTAAACCCTACATCCTGAACCTTCAAACCGGGCTCAGCCCTAAACCCGGGCTCACCCCTTTGAGACGAACATAGATCCTGGCAAAGGGCTTATGGTGGACACAGGAACAGGGTGGTTTAATTGTGTCTCAGCCTCCCAGAGAGCCTCAATTGTAGCCCTTAGCCCGACATTGAACCCCATAAAGTTGGAAACCGGATTAAGGCCAATTAAATAGTGCTGGGATTCCCTATACACCACTCGTAAGGATTGAGGCTATTGGGTTTCCAACTTTTGGGCTTCTACTATACCCCTAAACCCCTAAACCCTCTTAAACCCTGAACCCCTAATCCCTTATAGAATCCTTTAAGGAACCCTTTAAGGAACCCTTTAAGGAATCTTAAACTCAGGAAACTCAAAGCCGGACACCTGGAGACTTTCCATCCTCAATACTTAGGAACCACTTGACCCTGCGTAGGACACAGGATAGCTCTTCAGACCTTCAGGTTGTTTGGAGGGCTACAATATCCCTTAATCAAGGAATATACCTTAATTATAGTAGGGTCCCTAATATGATTTAAGGTATATTCCTGAATTAAGGGATATGACGTGGTCCTCAAAGTCCGAGCTTGTAGCTTAGATTGCCAAAAAGAAGCAGAGCGAACTCACCCGCCTAGGTCACAAGCAACCGTGAGCTGCGAAAACAGCTGAAACGCACCTGGGTGGCATTTTGTTCGGGGCTGTCGGGCATCCCTAAGAAAGCTAGAAGTTTTTCAAGACCCTGACAAAAGTCTTGAAGACTTTAAGCCCCAACATCCCGCAACCAAAGCATTATAACAAACGGCTCAGCTCTACTGCCATAACGTAGATTCCCCTTTTTTTCTTTAAGATATCGGTTGTCGGGAAGTGTATTCTCAATGGTCCTTCCTGTAAAGAAGCCTTAAGAGCAACCCCAGCTTTATACACTCACGCCCATCCCTCCCTCCCTCCATCCATCCCTCCCTCCATCCATCCATCCATCCCTCCCTCCCCATCCATCTATCCCCATCCATCCCTCCATCCATCCATCCATCCCTCCCCATCCATCTATCCCCATCTATCCCTCCATCCATCCATCCCTCTCCATCCCTCCCCATCCCTCCCCATCCATCCCCATCCAGCCATCCATCCATCAATCCATCCGATGTGTGCATGCATGGACGCATGCGCGCTTGTCTGCATATCTATATTTGGATCTATGCCTCTATCTCTATCTGTATGGGTGGTTCTCTAAATTAAGGTCCCTTGCAGGGTCCTTTGTATAAGGGTGCCGTAGTACTTTGGGTACCTAAACAGGGACTGCCTATATCTCTAGAGCCGAAACCCTAAACCCCTAAACCCCTAAACCCCTAAACCCTGAACCCTAAACCCCAAACCCTAAACCCTCAACCCCAAACCCCTAAACCCTAAACCCTAAACCCCAAACCCAAAACCCTAAACCCCTAAACCCGAGGCCCTCAAATCCCTCATCCCTAAAGGATACCTGACAGGAGCCCTGTAGATCTGTAGATCCCTTTAAAGGAACCCTAAGCCCTTAAACCCTAACCCCAAAACAAACTCCTAAACCCTCTATCTCTATCCGGCCTTTGAGGATCCCTTACAGGAGCCCTAATAGATCCCTTGAAAGGCACTCTAAAGAGCCCTAAACCCTAAAGAGTCCTAAACTCTTTCCGCAAGAGGCCTTGCTGAGCTGCAGAACCTCCACGCCGTGATGATCTCGAAGCTAAAACAGCTGCGGGATCAGGCGCTTTGTGGGTTTAGGGGTTTAGGGGTTTGGGTTTAGGGGTTTTGGGTTCAAGGTTTAGGGTTAGGGTTCCTTATCCCTAAAAGGGAGCCTTAAAGGGATCCTTGAAGGGAGCCTTAAAGGGATCTGTGAGGGATCTATAAGGGATCAGGCGCTTTGTGGTTTTAGGGGTTTCAGGGGGTTTAAGGGTTCAGGGTTTGCAGGTTTTAGGGGTTTAGGGGTTTAGGGGTTTGGGGTTTAGTCTCGCTCATTGAGCAGCCTATGCAGCGGAGTTTCCGAACTCCTGACGCAACGGAACTTTTCCTTGATAGTTGCTACCCCGCCAGAATTTTTCGTGTTACAGTATTATCGTTCTATAGTGAAGAACAGCAGAAACCGGATGAGCCCCGAAACCCCTGTCTTCTGAGTATTTAGCCTGCTTGTGTCAGCCTCAGAGCATGCAACCTCGGGCCATCAAAAGCCACAGTAGGCCTGAAATGCCAAACCCAGGCCTTGGCTTAGAACCATTCAGGGGTTAAGGGTTTATGGTTTAGGGACTTGAGGCTGCGATCCACATGAGGGTTGGGGGTTTAGGTTTCAGGCTTTGTTATCATAGGAGTGACGTACCCTGCTGCGGACACAACGCGGGAAGCTGCTTTAGAACCCTTGCACCGGAAGGTCATGATAGCCCCCCTTAAGGGAGACTTCGAACGGACAACGGAACCACCTTGGGGTGCAGGGTCTGCTTATTAGATTCGAACACCGGTTTTTTTGGTTCAGTTTCCCACATGCAGGCAAGCAGGTTCGGTCTGCAGCCTCCTTGCGATGTGAGTGTTTCGTCCAAGCCCCTCGCCTGCTAAGACCCTACAGAAAGCCCCCAAGCCCGAACCAAGAACAGCCGTCAAGACACCCTAAGGCCCTAAACCCTAAGCCCTTAAACACTAAACCCAAACCCTAACACCCTAAAACCCTAAAACTCTAAAATCCTAACACCCTAAGCCCGAAACCCTAAATCCTAAAGCCTAAAAGCCTAAACCCTAAACCCACCCTAAACCCTAAACCTAAACCTTAAAGCATAAGAAAAGTCTAAGCCCCAACACCCCCAAAAGCTTGGCTCAGATCTGGCCTGCTGGTGGATCCGGCCTGGAGGAGTCCTCCTTGAGGGCTGTTTTTCTGTTTTCGGGGGGGGGGGGGGTTTCAGGGGTTTAAGGGTTCAGGGTTTTGGAGTTTAGGGTTCAGGGTTTAGGGGTTTAGGGGTTTAGGGGCTTTCGGGCCCAAAGTTTAGGGATTTAGGTCTTAGGACTTTAGGGCTTTAGGGCTTTGGGGTCTAGGGCTTCAGGGTTTAGGGCTTTAGGGTTTAGCAGGCTTTCGGTTTATCTTTGAGGGTTTTGGGCGTGAGAGCTGTCGGTTTAGGATTGAGAAGGGTTTCTTCTTGCTGGCTTAGCCTTTGCCGTGGTCTTCTCTTTCATGCCTCGCGTGGAAACTAATCCCTACGGTTTAACTGTAGGATTAAGGGTTTAGTAGTAGAGTAGTAGAAGTATCTATGCCTTCATTCGTGGAAAGGTGGACAGCAAATACATGTGCTATCACGCCGGCACATGGGCAATGTCGGGGAGCTTGCTTGGCTGCGATGCAGGCAGATGTTCAAGAGCTGCGACAGCAGCTTGATAGAGTGTGTTTAAACCTCAACGAGTCTATGTGCTCAAGTGGCATTGTGAGGTCTGCAGCTCAGTCATGTGCTGAACCGTCGAGCCCGAGCATACCCCGAAAGCTTCCAACAAGCTGCCTGGGCCGGGGGTGATGTCTGTCACCAGGTGGAGCACTAAAACCCTAAAGCCTTAACAACCCTAAAACCCAGCCCTAAAACCCTAAAAGCCCTGAGGCTCAAGAACTGGTGGGCCCCCATCAAAGGATTTGAATCGCCTGGCCGAGTCAAAGGTTGCATTCTTAAAACGCCAAGCCCGAAACCCGAATGCCATGCCCGAATATAAGCCTACGCAAAGAGCCTGTAGGGCGCCTTTGGGTTGTAGAGTTAGGGTTCGTGTATGTTCGAGTCGCCTTTAGCATTTAGTTCTTGTTTTGGCTCTTTGTCATCCGTTCTGCGTCGGAGAGGAGAGACGGTTGTCGGTGCGGTCCGGACCCTCCAGGTAGATCCCACTAACACTTTTTCCAAGCTCGGTCGAAACGCTACAAAAAGCCCTTACGTCTTATGCATGTCTTGAAGAGAAGAAGCCTAAACCTCAAACGCTTTTGACATCCGCTCTGAGACTACACCCAGAGAGCCTGATACCCCGTAGTTCAGGAATATAGCGCAAACCAAAATGTAAAGGCCTGCATCATGATTATGATGTTTGGTCTATTCCTTACTTAAGGCCTCTCCGCAAACTAAACCCCAAACCCTTATCCTGGAGTTCTAATCCTTACGCCCTAAACCTTAAACCCTGATCCCTAAATCCTAATCCCTCAACTCTCGACCCGACCCTAATCCCTAAACCCTCATGCCTGAACCCTCGACCAGAATCCCTAAACCTTCATCCCGGAACCATGGACCCTCTTCCCTAGACTCTCATCCCTAATCCCTACCCTGAACCCTAATCCCTAAACCCTCATCCCGAATCCCTAAACCCTAGACCCCAGACCGTATTCTCTCATCCCCAATCCCTAAACTACCCTTAGACCTCATCCATACCCGCATCCCTAAACCCGATTCGCTAAACCCTAAACCCATTCTCTGCAGGACCTCGACCTGCCTGTGCCTACCGAGGCGCCAAAGCCCTCGGGCGGCTGGTGGCGGGCTCAGGCAGCATCTCTTTAAGGTTTGGGGTTTAGGGGTTATGGGGTTTAGTGTTCAGGGGGTTTAGGGGTTCAGGGGTTTTGGGGTTTGGGATTTAGGGTTTAGGGTCTAGGGGTTTTGGGGTTTTGGGCTTTAGGGTTTAAGGGTTTAGGGGTGAGGGTTGAGGGGTTTAGGGGGCTAAGGGGTTATTCAGGAGGACTTAGGGTTTAGGATTTTAGGGTTTAGGGTTTTTCGTCGGGCCTGTAAATTGGGGTTGTTTCTACGTTACACCGTGGTTTCCGTCATCAGCCGATTAATCTGCATCTGTAACGTTTGGTAGGTCACTGTTATATTGAGGTACGACTGATGGACAAAACTCCAGCATTCTCCCTAATACGGCTTGTAGTTGCCAGAATTCCCACACTCCGGAGTGCTATCATAGGGACCCTTAAAGGGGTTAAGGGGGAGGGGGGTAGGGGACTATACCTCCTTAAATAGGCCTTATGAAGCCCTTACTATAGGTATTAAGGCCCCTACCCCNGCCTCCCTACCCCCCCCCCTTTTTGGGTCCTTATGATACTAACCGGACTTCAGGTGTTTTTTGCTCCATCTGCAGTCGGTCGTCAGGGCTTCGAGTTGGGATTGCAGGATTCCTGGTTTACGGTTCTGAAGTTCAGTTCTCTGGCTCGGTTTCAAGGTTGAAATATCTGTCGCCTCTCTAGTTTGGGGTAGGCACCTCGAAAAGCAAAAAAAGGCTAACGACCCACACAAAAGTTGCGAAAGCGGCGTTGCGTTTCCAAGGCTCATCGTCTAGTGCTCCCAAACTTCTGTTCATTGTTTCAGCAGCGGTAAGGTAGGTCGGTCCTGCATGAAGCTGAGGTGGGGGGCGGGGGCTGGCGCGGGTGGCAAGAACCAATACCTCGATGTCCAGGCTCTCTAATTGGGCATAGGGTTTACCTAGAGGCTCCATAGTAGCTCCTTTTTGGGATTACCTTATAGAATTCTTTGTATGAACCCCAAAAAGGAACTACTATGGAGCCTCTAGGTAGGGTCTGATTCCAGGGATGCTTTCTGGTTCAGGGCCTGGCTTGAAAGCTCATGGGTAACTGCAGCTAGGGCTCTAACTACCTCTACCCACCCCTAAACCCTAAACCCTAAACCCTATAAGCTAAGCCCTGTCAGCCCGGAAGCTTTAAATGCCTGAACACCAAACGCTAGACCCTATTCTAATTATTTAGGCCCCTACATCATATAGTACCCTTATAGATCCCTTATAGTAACCCTTATAAACCCCTTTAAAAGGAACCCTCACCCAAAATCCGACCCGGCAGTTCAGAAAAAACTTTCCGTCTTCGGTAGCCCAGGAGGATTCAAACCCGACCTGCATCCGAAGACCAACCCGAAACCAGAGGGTTCAGAAGTCTAGAGCCTAGAGGCTAGGGTACCTGCAGTCGGAAAAGGGCCCATAAAAAAAAGAGGCTAGGGTTTTCATTGAGGTACCACCCTTTGTTTAAAGGTTCTGAGAACGGTTGATGATATAAATCCTGCATCACCCATAATAAGGAATGTACCATGATCCCATAGTTTAGGATCCTTAAGGTAATTCAGGATTTATATCATCAACAGTATAAACCCGATCATTCTAGGTAGTGCTCCCTAAGGTTCCCTTAAGGTTCCCTAAGGATCCCTTGTGAATGAACGACCCTCCCTTAACGACCCTATAAGACTATGAACCCGCTTATCATTCTAGTACTCAGAATCCCAAGAGTTTCTGAGGCTCGTGCATGAGAGCCTAAACCTCAAGTTTAGGGTCCGAGGTTCGGGGTTTCGGGTTCAGGGTTCAGAGTTTAGGGCTTCGGGTTCAGGGTTCAGGGTTTAGGGGTTTAGGGGTTTAGGGGTTTCGGGTTCAGGGTTTAGGGGTTAAAGTTGAAGACCCGAAGCCCAGCGCCAACAGTCGGAGCAGGTGGGAGTCGTCAAGACCTTCGCACATCCACTGCTCACGAAGATTGAGGCCGGGTACTTTTTTGGGGGGCCTTTCGGCTTCAGGGTTTTAGGCTTTATGGTGACGGGCCTTGCCCTTCAGGGTTTTTAGGGCTTCGGAATATAGGATTGAGAGTTCGCGGTTTCGGATTGGTTGTCCCCTTTGGAGATTCAGACTCTAGTATCCGTATCGATCCCTTGCAGTAACTTTCCTTAAAGACCCCGTTAAGTGGACCATTGCAGGATCCCTACTTTGGTTGTTGTTCGGACGATGCCCTGCATCCTAAACCCTATTCCTTAGGGGAACTTAGAAATGATTTTTAATCTTTGGTTATTATAATCCCTAAGAAACAGCTAAAAAACGTATAATTTTTGCTAGGGGTCTAAGTTCGGTAGAGATTCTGGTTGTTGAGAGGGTCTTCTTACTTCCACCGTGAATCGAGCGAAGGTGATGCAGCACAGCGTCCTCGGTACAACAGACAAGGACGGAAGAGACTCACTCAGGTTGATTTTTTAGGGTTTTGGGGGTTTGGGAGTTTCTGAAAATAGGGGGACCCTTAGTATAGTACCCTAAATAGTAGGATCCTTATTATGAGGACCCCCAAAATAGGGTACCCCTATTTTCGGAAACTCCCATATAGTGTTCGGGTTTAGGGTTCAGGGTCCAGGGTTTAGGGTTTAGGACTTCGGGTTTAGGGTTTAGGGTTTAGGACCTCGGGTTTAGGGTTTAGGACTTCGGGTTTAGGGTTTAGGGTTTAGGACTTAGGGTTTAGGGTACGGGGAGGTTTCAGAGTGCAGAGTCTAGGTTGCTACGCTCGATGGAAAGCAACCTAGCCCTTGATGTTTTCCTGTGCCTCTCAAACTAGGTTCCTGAGTACTACTCTTTTGCCCTTTTTAGTTTAGGGTCCCCTTATAAGAAACCAAACAGTAGGAAAAAGGGTGCCCTTATTATAGAGGGGTTACTCAGGAACCTAGCAAACCTTGAACCCTCAAGTCAAATTCTGAAGCCGAGGCCCTAAATCATTGGAGATAGTGGACAGGGCGCGACAGAGCGCTTAGCTGCAGGTGTTCCTATGTAACTGGATACCCTGCCTACCCACATGATCAACGCGGCTTGTCAGGCAACTCTAGCCGTAAATTTGAACACATACAACGGCGTCGGCGTATACATACATACATGCATGCATACATACATGCATGCATGCATACATGCAAGCATGCATGTCTGCGTACAGACACATACATCTACATCTATACACATACATCTTTATTTGTAGTTATATATATATGTACATGGAAAATTAGATGTGGTTGTATATGTACATGTGGTATCCGTGCATGCACACGGCGCGAACTTTTAGTTGAGCATGGGCTTGTGTCATAGAGGTGCTTTAGGGTCGGTCGAGACCTAAATCCTACGCACGGATCCGAAGCCTAAGCCAAGCGTAAGCCTCAAAAGATCAGCACCTTGATCCATGAGCCCCTGAACCTCAAGCTCTGAAAATCCACAACCATGTGCTCGATGCGTTATCCTCAAGTTGCAGCTCCAAACTCTACACCCTTCAGGGTTCAGGGCTTCCTAAGCTCGAAATGGACCATTCCACAGCCTGCGGCGAGGACACCAAGGAACTCGCTCCGATGTCTCCTGTGCAGGCGCTGCATTGGTAGGATCCGCAAAGTTCAGGGTTTAAGAGCTAGGGGACCTTAATTCGAAAGAGTAGAGTGCAGAGGTATTTGGGAGTGTCGTTTTGGGGTTTGGGTCTTCGGGGCCCTGGAGGAGGTCTAGACTCTAGACTGCTCGGTGACTGCAGGAAGGTGTGGACGTAGAGCCCCCAAGTTTTGTAAACACGCTTTGGGTGTAGACTTGGCCCGAGTGGATATGGATTTGTCCATGATCAATCCATGCTCCCGACGGACGGAATATACGTTAACCTACCAAAACCTACTTTTTTGTAGGTTCCTATTATAAATTCTATTATGGAAGTTATAGGGACCCTACAGAAAAGGTAGGTTCTGGTGGGTTAAGGTAGGCTGAATAATAGGTTGCATGTTCAGTACTACCTTAAGCCCAAGACCTGGTTCATCGCAGGCCGTCATTGTGGACCCGGCGGGCTACAACTTTATCGGCCCCCTGGCAGCTGAATGATTCTCTTGACTGTACTCTAACCGAAACCCTAAGCCCTTTACCCTCAGGCCTAAACCATACCTAACCTTTAAGTCTTACCCAAAACCCTAAGCCCTAAACCTCTTACCAGAAGGGATTTCTGGCTTGCAATAATGGTGGAGGCCAGAAGATGCACTGAGCCTTACCTAAAGAAGTCGGCAGATTTGAGTAAAGCTTTCTTCGACATCGTATGCCTCTGCAGCAAACTACTTCAACGTCAGGTATTCTGAGGGATCTTGCATATCAACCCTAAACCCTAAACCCTAAACCGCGTGGCTTGGGTGTTCAGACTTTGGGTTTGGAAGCCAGGCGTAAGGGCAGAAGGGCGGCAATGCAGTCCTACGACTGCCAAATACTGTTGATGGACAAAATCCTGCATGACCTTAAGGACTCTAAACTATGGGAATTATGGTATATTCCTTATAATGGGTAATGCAGGATTTTGTCCATCAGCCGTACCACTGCAGATCGGGGCAGTTGGGACGTGTGGATCCGCAGAATTACCCGAAGCATTCCGGGCACAGGTAGCACTGGAGGAATGTAGGTGCCATTGCAGCGGCGTGCCCTGAGCCTTCGTTCAGGCGAGCATGGCATCCTTGGCAAACGGCCAAAGAGCGACTCTGTGTTGCACAGAGAGCGGTCGAGTAAGGGGGCAAACAAGGAGGCAAAGGGGTGGGAGCACAGCACGTCACTGGGGAGCACAACTCTAAGCCCTAAACCCTAAACCCTACAAGCCCGAACCCGTCAAGAAGAACTTGCAGGCCTGGCATCATGCGCTTAACCAGGACAGACAACAACCGTTTGGGCAAGGATTGCATTTCACCCTAAACCCTAAGCCCTCAATCCTGAACCCATCGTCCTAAACTTTAAACCTCGGTCGGATTCAGCTTCTCCGCTCTGCCTCCTGGCGCTTGCCTGAAGTGCTACTGGGTCGAGAACCCCAGAGAGCCCAATACCCCTGAATTAAGGAATATGGCTCAAATCATAGTCATAATATGAAGCCCCTAATGATTTAAGGTATATTCCTTAATTAAGGGGTATTGGGCTCTCTGGGACCCAGGCCGTAGTGCCAGAATCAGCTGCAAGCATAGACCGGAAGGCTTTGGGGTTTAGTGCAGGCTTCGGGGTCTGAATCCAGGTGTAGGGTTTAGGAAGTTTAGGGCATAGATAGGGCTAGGGTGTAGGGTTTAGGGAGTTTGTAAATAAGTAGGGTATAAACTTATACGTCGATGGTTTCAGCATTCGGATAACCACGACCTAGAACCCCCGGAATACCTGGACCCCTCTATAAAATCGTCCAACCCAAGAAGCCCTAAAGCCCAACTCAACTTGGCGCCTTAACCGTTCAAGCAAAGTTGGTCGCCCAATCTCACGGTTTAGGGTTTAGGGTTCTTGAAGTTCCAGCCTCCGAAGGAACATGAACTTTAAGGGATTGTAATTATGCATGCCATTTAGGACTGGGTTTGTGACGAGGCGTCGCCAATTCTCTCGATTCTGCGAGTATGAATTAGGGTTCAGGGTTTAAGCGGCATCTTCGAATGTCAATAGGGTTAGTATGCTTCGTTTCAGGGCCGACATACAGGGCTTGAGAGGTACGTGAAAAGTGGTTTCATCTTAGGTTCAAAGTGGGTAATAGGGCTTTGGAGAGGTTCGCAAGGGTATTGTGATAAATTTACAAGGGTCTTCATGAGGGGTTGTTCTATAGATCTTCGGAGGGAGGGACCATTGGGAATACACTTTCTTATGATCAGGTCATAATCCAAGAGGAGACTTGCTTCTGAATGGCTGTTTTGCTACAGACATTCAGCATTCATTTCCCGTCAAGAGCATAGCCCGGCTGGACCAAAGAAATTCTGGAAATCCAGCCCCACACCACAGATCTTGCAGTCTCCGTCGCCCCGTTGTTTTTTCAAGTCCTGGTTTCCAAAGCCCAAGTCTTGTACGTTTTGCAGCTCGCAAGAACGACAGCCGTGAAGCCCAAGCCTCGAAACCCTAAATAAATGATCCTAACCCTAAAAACTAAGCCCTGGAATAGAATCAAACAACAAGCCCGAAAGCATAAAGCAAGGCTACCGAAACAGCTGCCGCGGTGCGGGCGCCGCGTGTGGACCTCGGAATTGGAGATGTTGGTGGTGATTGGGTCTACATAGGCGTTGTGCTTCAAGGGTTTGTGATTGGGGTTGAGGGTCTCCCAGTCCCAGTTATTAAGGGTTTCATGCAAGAGGGTTTGAAGGTGCGGGTTTCAGGGTCTTCGGGTTTAGGGCCCAGTTTTGGTGGGGTCACGGGCTGTTTGCTATTACCTTTATTGAGTTTATGTGGTTCTTGTTTTGTAACAGGTTTCAGAGTGAAGGGACAGCCCGGCGTGCGCGCACGCGCGCGCGCACACACACACGCACGAACGCACCCCCCC